>CAUYQV010178589.1:0-16265 GCA_963574575.1 Galagoides demidoff
TGTGGTCCCAGCTACTTGGGAGGCGGAGGCAGGAGACTCGCTTGAGCCCAGGAGTTGGAGGTTGCTATGAGCTGTGATGCCATGGCACTCTACCCAGGGGGACAGCTTGAGGCTTCGTCTCAAAAAAAAAAAAAAAAAAAATTAAACAAGCTGTACCTTTAAGAGATGTATTCTTTACTGTTAGGTAAGTTATACCTCAATAAGGAGGAAATAAAAAGAAAAAAAAATCCCTCTTTGGGCAGCACCTGTGGCTCAAAAGGGTAGGGCACCAGCCCCATATGCTGGAGGTGGCGGGTTCAAACCCAGCCCTGGCCAAAAAAAAAAAAAAAAATTCCCTCTTCTATGACCAAATACCCTTATAAATGTAAAACTTCTATAGTGTGTGCATGTGTACATGAGTAAAATGCCCTTTCCTGCCAGTGGGGTGCTTGGCGCTGCCTCGTTCCTGTTGAACCTGCTTGGGGTGGGGCCTAAGTGATTATCCTCACTCCTGGTTAATAGTCTCTTTGCCTTTTTGTGGAAATAAATGATCAAAAGTGGCATTTTGTTATTATTCTACACTATTTTACTGTAAGGCTAAACTCCTAATTCCAAGATAACCACAATGAACTATTGTGCCTTCCGACTGCTATTTGAACGTTGAGCTTAGGCTCATACCTTCCTTCCTTCTTTGACTAAAAATAGAATGAAAATGTCTTTCTGGTACAATTCTATTTCAGCGCTAATGATCTCAACTTAAATTTTTCTCTAGAATCTTGATTCTGCACAACACTATCTTTATAATTTGCCTTTGGCTTTGGAATGCTGTACCCCTGGTATGTAAGTGTCTAAGATCTGATCCTTCACTTCACTCAAGTTTCTGCTCAGATGTTTTCAGAGAGAAGTCTTAGGCTCCATCATCCATCCCCAAATCACACCAATCCCCTTGTCAGATTCTATGCCCTTACGTTGATCTTTTCTTTTTAGCATTTCCCGGGAGCTGACATCTTGGAATGTCTGTGCAAGTGTGTGACTCTCTCTCCACCAGTAAGAATGCAATCTCCGAGAGGTGAGAATTCCTTTTTTACTCACTGCTTGGCACCTAGGGAGTATACAGAAGACATTTGTTGACTGAATGACAAACCTTATTCTGAAAACTAGGGAGAATATAATTTTGGAATTTTGCATTTGATGGAGTGTTGAACATTAACATTTAATACATTTTATGATGCAGTTTTGAAACATTGCAACTCTAAAGAGGAATAAGTGCTTATCCTGAAAGTAAAAATTCTGGCAGAGAAGATGGAAGAATTAATATCATTGGTAGAAACCTGAAATTGGAATCTTTCTGGAGTTTCACCGGGTTCCCAGGCTTGGAAGAACAAACGCAGACGTCAGTACCTAGAGCAAAGCCTGAGCTCCGCCCTGGGCAGTCTAGGTGCCCCGCGCAGCAGAATCGCGGCCAGCTAGCCACTGGGTGTCGCTGTTCCCTCTGCTCCAAGGCGTGGGCGTCCTCAGGGTCTCTCAAGGCATGAATATGCAATGTCCTAGTTTATAACCGCGACAGAGAGCACAGACTCACCTGTACAGGCCTCCTCAATATGGGATCACTTATTGTTCCTATATAAAATTGATTTTCGGTTCTAAGCAGCAGAGAAAGGTTCAAAGAGTTGAGTGTTGTCAAGTGCCACTCTCAGCTTTGGTCTCCGCCCTGGGGAGGAGGAACACAGCTGCGGCGACATTTCCCTGTCACATTTCCCTGGAGCTGATGAGATTTTCTCTAGGCCCACGTCTGGAAGCAAGGATTGGGAGTCATTTGGGCTTCACCACTGGTTTAGATGACATTCAACTATAACACCAAATCCTTCCATTAAATACAACTAAACAAAACAAAATGAAAGAACAGGAAGTGAGAAACAACGGGCAGAGACCGGCTGATGTTGAAACACCACAGTTGTTGTTGCTCTGAAAGTTCTTACCAGCACAGGTCCGGACTTGCCTCAGAAGTTTGTATTTTTGACGAGTCTCATTAAGATTTCCAACTTGCCCTCATCATCTCCAATGAAATACAATATATGGGCAAGTTGCCATAACCTCCTTCTGGTCACCCTACTGCCCCCCTCCAGCCTTTGCTCACCTCTATCATGTACATTAATGTCCCTTGATACATTTACATTAGGAATTTTTTCTTTCAAATTCATTTATTCAATGGTTCTACAAACATGTTTTGGGTACCATCTCTGAAGCCCTGATCACTGTTCTAGGGGCTGGGGATATAGCACAGTAACAAAATCCCTGTTACTGCAGAGAGCAGGTTCTAGCATTTAAATAGAGACTTAAATCTTGAACTAAAGGGAAACTGTGCAGATCATTTATGTAGCTATCAGCCAGTGGATGGGGTGGATTTGGCCTTTCCATCTCCAAAGGTGGTTTATTGAACCAATAGACAAGGTCCTGGTGAGAGCAGTCCCATGCCACTGGGGGCCACTGCAACAGCCTTGAAGAGGCTCTCCTCATTTTCATTTTTGCTCTCTTCAATTAGTTCACAAATAGAGATTTTCTTTTAAAGGCAAATCTTATCTTGCAGTTTCCTTGCTTCACACCTGTTCCTAAGGTGACCCCAGGTATCCTGCTGTGGCTGTGATCTGGCCCCCGCCTATTTCTCAGCCTCCTCCGACACCACACTTCCTCTCAGGCTATTTCCACTCTCTAGAGATTCATTGGCCATTTTGCAATTCTTCTAACTTTCTGTACCTGAGCTTCTGTATGCACTCTTTCTTTTGAGCAGAAAGCTTTTATGTACCATCCTCTGCTTTTTATTGTGTACGAATTCACCCTTCAGTGTCAGCTTGAACTCAGGCCCTTCTGCAGTGAAGCCAGTCCCCTCAGAGCAGTCAGGTTTCTCCTGTTCATAACCCTCCCAGCGCTGGTGGCCACCAACCTCTCAAATGCCTGTGCCAGTGCATTCCCTCTCGCTGTTGTCCCATCCAGTTCACTGTCACCAAACCTTTTGACAATTGACCCCTACCACTTGTCAGGATATTGCAGGGGAAGGGGTTGGGGGTTTTTGCTGGGAGCCAGCCAGCAGGCATCTATCCCCCAAACCTCAGAATAGTCTTCTTCCTAAGGCCATTTCTGTAAGCAACTGTCCTTGGGTGGGTTCCCTGCAAACAGCTCTGACATGGAGATTCAAGGGAAATAGGTTTTAGGTGAGTGTTCCAAGGATCAACATGAGGAAGAAACAAGGGAAGCACACTGTGATTTGTCACGGAGCCTTTGGCCATACCTACAAGGGGCTTTAGAGCTGGATGGCCCTTCAGAATTGTCCCAATTGAG
Source organism: Galagoides demidoff (assembly GCA_963574575.1). Lineage (NCBI taxonomy): Eukaryota > Metazoa > Chordata > Mammalia > Primates > Galagidae > Galagoides > Galagoides demidoff. Next base: position 3,316 of record CAUYQV010178589.1, read on the forward strand.
GCAAGGGCTACTGGGCCTTGTAGCCCTGCAGCCATCAGTCACTGGGGGCTTACTGCTGCTGGAGGTGTAAGCACAAGTGTGGGTGTGGCAGCTCCCTTCAGCCAAGGGCAGGGCCATGAGAGGAGCAGAGCTGTGAACCGCCAGCACTTTGGCAGGTGGGAGATGAAGTGGGGATCTGGGTGGTGCAGTGGAGTGCTCCTGACAGCAATCCAGCCAGGCTCCACACAGTGGGTTTTCAGAAATTATTGATGAACTATTCTATTAATATTTCTGTAAACCATAACACAGCCACCCTGACCCTACCTTGCATCTTGCTCTGTTCTCAGATTTAATCGTTGTGGACTTATCTCTGCTTTTTATTCTTCTGAATATCTTCATGTGGTAGAGAAGGAAAACTTGACTAGAAAGCCTTCACCCTACCAGACAGGGTGCTGGTGCTGCACAGTGCCCTCTTTCCAAATATTTTTATTCCCGTTGATCTTCTAAAATTTCTTAAAACTGTTGATTTTACCCCTTTGTTCCACCTTTTTGTTTCTGAGATTTTCATAAAATTGTTCTAAAGCTTCATTTCTAAATGAAGACTTCTAGTGATGATGTGTATGCTAATTTTAGGAATGAAATGAAATGGATATTTAACCATATTATGAAGTACTTTTTTATTTTTAAGTTGCTGAAACTGACTCATACTTCCTAAGATTAACTTAGCAATGGCAATAATGGTTAATAACTGTGTTATATATTTACATATGTGGATATTGTTGCAGACTATGGCAAATAATAAAGACGAATTCTTAGCTCTCCACAAGCCTACTAAATCCATACCGTGCACTCTTTAATGTAATTCTTAAGATGTTCATTTCTAGTCTCCTGTAGCCCCAACTATGTAGTAAAAATAAAATATATCACCTGGATTGCTATAATATTCTCATGTCTATCTAACCTAATATCAACTTTTAAAAATTTAGATTGTTTTATATATATATATATATACATATATATATATATATATATATTACAGTTTTTGTTGCAGTTTTTTTTTTTTTTTGGCTAGGGCCAGGTTTGAACCCACCACTTCTGGTATATGGTGCCCTAAGCCTTGAGCCACAGGTGCCACCATTTTTTTTTTTTTTTTTGAGATAGAGTCTCACTTTGTCACCCTTGGTAGAGTGCTGTGACGTCACAGCTCACATCAACCTCCAGCTCCTGGGCTTAGGTGGTCTTCTTGCCTCAGCCTCCTGAGTAGCTGGGACTACAGGTGCCCACCACGACATCTGGCTATTTTTTGTTGCAGTTTGGCCAGGGCCAGGTTTGAACCTGCCACCCTCAGTATGTGGGGCCAGTGCCCTACTCACTATTTTTTGAGACAGAGTCTTACTTTGTCACCCTCAGTAGAGTTCTGTTGTGTCATAGCTCACAGCAACCTCAAACTCTTGGTCCCAAGTGATTTTCTTGCCTCAGTTTCCCAAGTAACTTCCCAACAGGCACCCCCCCCCCATAACACCTGGCTATTTTTAGAGCACCTGGCCTTGCTCTTGCTCAGGCCAGTCTTGAACCTGTGAGCTCAAGCAATACATCCAACTTGGCTTCCCAGAGTGCTAGGAGCCAGTCCAAGAGTCCTGCAAGCCACTGCACCTGGCCTAGATTGTTATATTTTTTTCTTAGAATCTGCACACTGTTTTGACCTAATTCCTCAGATGACTTCAGCTTTCTTAATACTCAGTCAAGTGAGAATAACACTGGACCAGAAATAAAACCAGCTTGATTCTAGAATGAGCCTCAGTTTTCTCATTTGTGAACTAGAACTGATGTTCATACCATATCTTGCCGTGGAGATCAGCTAAGAAAACCTATGTAGAAGAGCTTTGAAAATGATATGGTGTTCTAAAAAAATGAAAGTATTATTACTAAAAAAGAAAAAAATATATAAGAACAAAAGTAAAAGATGTTCGCTGGCTGTGGATTGTGCTCCAGGCACTTTACCCAGGTTATTGCACAGTTATGCTCTGAGGCAGGTATTACTTATCCCCATTTTAAGGATGGGGATACTGAGGCCAAGAGAAGTTACATAAACTCTTGATGCCACTGACTGGTGATAGTGCTTTAGATTCTAGGGCCTGCCTTCCTACCACTGCACCAAAACTGACTCTCAGTTCATTAGGGACAAGCAGTGGAGAGCAGTTTACTGTTGTGAATCTTTCCAATTATGCCCCTTCCCATCTCTTCCATAATCACCTCTGTCACTGTCCCTTGAAACCTCAGGGAGGCAATGGATTGTAATTTAAGAACACTTGCTAGGCTGGGTGAGGTGGCTCATGCCTGTAATCCTAACACTCTGAGAAACCAGGCAGAGTGGTCTCTGAGAGTGTTAGGATTGCCTGAGCTCAGGAGTTGGAGGTCAGCTTGAATGAGAGGGAGCCCCTTTCTCTAGAAAATAGCTGGGTGTTGTGCCAGGCACCTATACAGTCCCAGCTACTTGGGAGGCTGAGGCAAGAGGATTGCTTGAGCCTAAGAGTTTAAGGTTGCTGTGAGCTGTGATGCCATGGCCCTCTACAAGGGAGACAAACTGAGACTCTGTCTCAAAAACAAACAAGCAAGCTTGCTTATCTAAGCAGTGCAATTTGCTTGTTTATCTGAACCCTAGGATGCATGTTAGCGCTGGTAGTCATATGTGTTTTTCTGTATCTAATTTCAAACCTTAAAAAGAAGAGATGGGTTTGAGAATGCATCTTACAGGTCAGTTCTAGAAGGTCAGGAGGTGCAAATGAGCTGAGCTGTTGATTCAGTTGAGGTAATATCGATGAGCACATGCTTGCATGTGGGTCTATAATGTGGTTCATCTCCATAAAATCCCAAGCTTTATGGGTTTGAAAGCATTAACTCTTGTCTTAGAAACATCCCACATAGATTATTATAATTCTTGGTGTGCTGCCTGACCATCTGGTTACCTACAGGAGTTACAATCAGATGGAATGGCCCTGCTCTAATCTAGGCTCATAAAAGAAATGTGAGAGTACCCGAGTCCTTTCCTGTTTTGTTGAAGCAGCACTATTTTTTTTACACCCTACTCAGCATAATAATGAAAAATGTGTTAATTTGAGACTTTTCTTAAATATCCTCTGGCTAGAAAAAAATACTTAAATGGTTATCTTTTTTTTTCTCTTGTTCTATGAGACTGTATCAATGATCTTGTGCCGTGTGCCAATAAGTTAGTGATATTTAAATGCTTGCTGACTTTGTGTGCTGTCTTGGCTTCTACTTAATTGCAGTTTGCAGATTTAGCAAAATCATGAGGAAAAATATACAGCAGCTTTCTTAGGTCATCTGGTCAGGGTTTTAATGGAAGAAGAAAGGAAAAGGGTGAGGCAGGGTGACCAGATTATTTTTATGGTCCTCTTTTCATGATAATCAAATAAGAATTTCTTAGTTACATGCAAAAATATAAAAATATCAAATTTAAACTCTTCTCATCCCATTCCCTTCCTCATATGACCTTACAAGGTCATACATCTCTATCCAGGTATGAAACCTTAAATGGATCCTACTTAGTATGAGAACTACATGTTTTTTCTTCTCTGAAAATGAGTGTTCTACTGCAAAGACTAGTTAGACTACGGTGCAAATGACAATGATGTCATGGTTTAATGACTAATTGGTTAATTACCTCCTACTTCAGGACCACAGATTATACCCTTAAGCTATGGGGCCACTGGAAATCCAGGCAGAGAGTTTAAATCCATCATTACTCTGGCATAACAACCAAATCTCAAAGAATAATAAAAAATCCGTTTCTTCCTTCTCTTCCCCCCTTCCCACCTCCCCTTCCCCCTTCCCTTCTTCCTTCCCTCTTCCTTCCACCAGTATTTCACTGACACCTGTTAAGTGCTAGTTTTGAGAACACAGTTTTGAGACGTGAACAAATAGAGAGTGCACCTTACTTATGAGGCTCAAAGCTAGTGGATGAGACAGACATTAAACATTGTTTCGCCAAGAACCTTGGTGTTAGAATCTCGGTGAGTGCTATGTCTGAAATTCCTGGATACCAGAGAAAAGTGGAAGGGAAACGAGGAAGAGCTACTTGCTATTAGTATTTTCTCAAAAGAGATTATTTTCATCATTATTTTGCTGACAGGAAGACACATCATAGAATTCAACAGACCATCTCTCATCATGTTTTTTTCTACTCTCCTCTTCACTGCTCGGCCATTCTCAGCAAATGCCTGTTGATGTTTTTGAGTTAATGTGATGTATAGGGAAATATAATCTCAATGCCTTTACTTAGTCCAAAAACCATTATGTGCCACTGAAACTGATATTTAAAAAATCACTTTGTATATTTTTATTCTAGTTTTTCTTATACAAACTCCTGATACTGTCTTTTTTAGATGCATGTATTTTTGAAGTACTGCTAACTTCCAGCTAAAAGCAAAAGTCTAATTTTCACCTAAACTCAAAGAATGTCAAGGAGTTTTGTTTAAAAAAGTAATGTTGATCTTTTTTTTTTTTGCAGTTTTGGCTGGGGCTGGGTTTGAACCCGCCACCCCCTGTATATGGGGCCAGTGCCCTACTCCTTGAGCCACAGGTGCTGCTAAAATATAATGCGGATCTTAAGAGGTAACTAGAGTGGGCTACAGGGGTAACTGAAGAGAAGAGAGAAGCATGGTGGTGCTGGGAGAAGGCAAGCAGATGCAGAGAATGGGTTGGCGCAAACCCCAGGGCCTAGCATTGTGAGCATTGTGCGGGTGATTCTGGTACTCTACAGCTGGGCTTTGAAATGTAGCTATGACATTTAAGATTTTTTAATATTTTATTTAATCCAAGATATCATTTTAATATGTAGGCAATATAAACCTATTAGTGAGATGTTTTATATTATTGTTTTCATGCTGAGTCTTTGAAAGTCAGTATTGCTATGAAATATCTCTTCTGGTTTCTCTCCCTCTTAGTTTGTTTATGGAAGGTCTCCCAGAATGTTTCTATAAACACTTATTCAGTGGAATGTTAACAAATGTTATATGGGGAAAAAGGGGGGGAAAAGACTATTTATAGCTCTCTCTCCTCCTCTGCTCTCGCTCCTCCTCTCTCCTCACTCTCCTCTTTTACTCTCCCCTTTTCTCTTCTCTTTTCTCTCCTCCTTAGTGCTGCTCTGCAGCATTCCTCCCCCACCAATAAAGACCTTTCATACAAAAAAAAAAGAGTATTTATAGTTAAAAGAATTTCCTTACTGCAAGAATTTTCAGAAATTTTAAAATCTGAAGTGCATTGTGAGTCACCACGAGAGAGGAATCATCAGCAGTTAGACTCAAATCTATTTGACGATGAGCCTCTTTTTTATAGTCCATCTCATAAGACTAGGATTGCTGGAAATGATATTTGCAGAACATAGGCTTAGATTCGTTTCTAAGTAAGTTTCTTCTCTTGAAGGCATCCAGGGATAGTGGGGAAGATGCTTCATAACACATAGAATAGCAAAGAAGAAAATGGATCTGGGGTAAAAGTGTTCCTATAGATGATCTGCAAAATGGCTAATTCACAGGGCAAAGTCATCGACAGTTGACAGTTAATGTTATTTAATTTCACAATGGCATGGTACAGATGAGCACTAGTGTGGCTTTTACATACACTGTGAGATTTGGCAACAGCCATCAATTCCTAGTCCTCTTACAATCCATTATGTAAAGTTAGAACCACTTTGATTTCATTCTTTCAATCCAGAGTTGATCTTTAAAAATGTATTTTTCACTCATTTTGGTTTAAATATCACTAGTTTGTAGTTGTTTCTGTTCTTCTTTTACTAGAGATGGATGTTCTGGTTAGAATATGGCTTCACCAGAGGTAATAAAAGTGAAATATAACTAAATGCTGAATGATTTCATAGCTCTCTAAAAACGTATCGACCAGTTTGAATTGGTCCATGAAGATCTCTTTCTATTTATTTCAATACCAGCTTTCCTAATTACTCCAGCTCCTGTGTTCAGAAGCATTTTATGACAGCTTTTTGGATTCTAACAAATGTTGTAATTCCTTGCCTGGTTCTTTATTCCTAATCTACTGACAAACACAAAAAGTATAGTTGTATATTCTTTTTTCTCTCTGGCATCTAAAAGAAGTTTGCTTTCTTTTCTAAAACTGGATTCTTAACTCTACCATTTTTTTGGTTATCTTTCTTTAACTCATTGTCTGTATAGTTAGAAACTTTACTTAAAACATAAAGTAGAAACAGATTTCAGATAGATGGAACTGACCCTATTTGAATTTGAAAGGGGGGTCCCAGGTTATCCCCCAAAGTGAAGGTATGACAGGTTTCTGAGGCAATAGAATTGAGAGAAATGTGTTTTGATTTAGACATTAGAATTTAAAATTCTACCAAGTGTGTTTAAATAGTAATAATTTTTAAAAGCTATACAATTAAAAGGAACTTTTTTTTTTTTGAGACAGGTCTCACTCTGTCACCCTGGGTAGAGTGCCATCGTGTCATAGCTCACAGCAACCTCAAACTCTTGAGCTTGAGTAATCCTCTTGCCTCAGCCTCCTGAGTAGATGGGACTGTAGGCACCCACCCTAATGACCAGCTAGTGTTTCTATTTTTAGTAGAGACCAGGTCTCACTCGCATTCAGGCTGGTCTGGAACTCCTGAGCTCAAGCAATCCACCCGTCTCAGCCATCCAAAATGCTAGGATTACAGGTATGAGCCTCTGTACCTAGTCTAAAAGTAACTTCTTATAGTTATATTTTTATAAAGAAATGAAAATCCATTTGTTCTAATTTTAGTTCTGCTGCTAAATTTTTGTGTGTCTTTTCCTGAGAGTCCCTATGCTCCCTAGACTCTGTGAAATATTGATAGATAAAGGCTTCCTTAGCACTACAGAATTTAATGACTCATTGATTTTTCCTCCACCTCTTTGCTAAATACTATGGTAATTAATCTGTTTTCAAAGTGCTCTAAAATCCTTGGTCATAAAATGCAAAAGATTAATAAATTATTAGGAAGCATTTGTATATAATGAGGCCTTGTCTAAACATTAAATATTATAATAATGGAAGGGAGTGACACTTAAGGTCACCTCTGTCCTGAGGCGTCCTCATATCAACCCGGCTCATGGGATACTCCTCCTTTAATTGTCAGATTGGATTTCTCAGTGAATTCAAAAGTGGGATTTCTTCTTTTTCTTTCTTTTTTTTCTTTGAAAAAATAATCACCTTTTATTAGGATGTAATTCTAATTATGTTGACTTTTAAAATGGAAGGAAAGTCAGATATCTATTCAACTATTAGGGGTAGGTGGATGGGGCCTGTACATAGTACTGGCTTCATTTCCCTCCGTCCACGGAGCCAGAGAAACATCTCATGGGGAGGATTTCCTCTTAGTGTTGGGGTAGGCATGTGCCTGACTGAGGACCTGATTTAGGACTGTGGCTTGGGAGAGCTGTGGTTCACAGAAAGTAAGAGCTCAAATAATTGAAAATAATCATTCATTCATTCAGTATAGATTGAGCACCTACTGTTTGCCATGCAGTATATTTGCAGGTCAGAACTCTGAACAATGCAAAGTAGAGCTAAGGTTGAAATTGCTACCCAATGCTGGAGACCTGGATGCCCCCCCACCCCAGGGTGGCCTAACACAGACAGAGGAATTTATAATAATGCCCTGAGCTTGTTCCAGTGCTCACTGCTGTGAGGGTATTATATTTAAAAGATTTAGATATATTTAGATTTCCAGGTATTATATTTAAAGAGCTGCTGCTTTCTGATCTGGGTAGAGGTTGTGATTAAACTGGGATCATAGCTACAATAGGTTCATGGGCAATTCAGGATACTGCTGTGTGGTTCACTATGAAAGTTTTGAGACAGACTGTGTTATGGTCCATTACTTCACTTCCAAGAAACACAATTAACAGCATCTTTTCTGATTCATCTGTGCAAGTTTCAGCTTGCTTGGCTTATTGGTGGTGCTGAGAGGGCTTGATTTGTTTCTCTTCACCCAGACTTTAAGTTTCTTTATTGTTGTGTAGCTTGAAACTTTGGTGATGACTCACGTAACAACGATAACCCATGATGGTTGAAACATTATACTTTAGAAAGAGCTTTCATAGGCAATTAATTAATTTAACCTTTATAATCCTGTAAAGTAGAAAAATGAACCTGCCAATATCACATAGACAATAAAGATCAGGCCTCAGTCTGGTGGATATTCAAGGCAGTAGGATTACTTGAGTACAGGAGTTTGAGACCACCCTGGCAACAAAGTCAGACCTTGTCTTTCCAAAAAACTTAGGAAAAAAATCTGCCCAGCATGGTGGTGTGTGCGTATAGTCCCAGTTGCTTAGGAGGCTGAGGCAGGAGTTTGAGGCTGCAGTAAGCTATAAGTACCATTGCATTCCAGCTTGGTGACAGAGGAAGACACTGTCTCTTAAAAAGAAAAATCAGGAGGGTCTGATCATAAGACAGATCTAATTTCTCTCTCTGACCTGTTTTTCAAAGGCTTAAGGCAGAGGTCAACAAACTACAGCCTGTGGAACAAATCCAGCTGTTTTTGAACAGTCTATGACCTAATAATAATTCTTATAGTTTAAAATAATTGTACAAGCAAAGAAGAATATCTGACAGGGACAATGTGTGGCCTGCAAAGTTTAAAATATTCACTGCCTGGCCCTTTACAAAAAAGATGCGTCTTATGTATGGGTCTTCTCATTGTCTAGAGACTATTAGGATAATTAATTTTTAAAAAAATTGGAAAAATTAACAGTAACTAAAAAAGTGTCAAAATTGTTGTAAAAATATTTTTTAAGATAAAACAATTTAGGCTTACAGAAGTGTGGGAAGAATACCAACTTAAAAATAAGTCATACATGGGTCTGGGTCAGAAATAGTACCAGCCCCTCTGTCCCAGCTCCAAGTTTAGTGATGTCAAGTTCAAAGTTTGACATGAAATTGGCTATGGTGGAAATACAGTTGAACCTCCATAGCTGACTACTTCCCTAAGTTGACTACCTTCTTAAGTTGACCTAATTTTCATAGACTGGACATGTACCACTTGTATCAATCAGTACAGTAGGCCTAGTTTCTTATGTTGACCCCCTCCACATGTTGACCAGTTTATTACAGTCCCTTGGGTGGTCAACTTAGAGGTTCTATTGTGTTTACACCTCAGAAATTGGCCAAATCTACAGTCAGGGCCTTTTCTCCCCAGAAAGATAGTTTGAGCCACTTACAGTACACCTCTGAATGTATGTCATTTCATATCTGAAGTCCTTTATAATCCAAACTGATGTATTTATCCCAGTAATAAAAAGACTTGTGTTTTGAAATGTCATAGAAGCCAGTTTGATGTGATGTAGACACATTTCTCAGAAGCTGAAGCCAAAGGCATATTTAGATATGTATTATCTACATAAGCAAAAATAACTAGAGTACTAGGTCATTGTATCACTTCTCAGCCTTTTGGATAAGATCAAGTGTAGATTATTGGGTATTAAGTGAGAATTAAGTGTGTTAAAATATGCATGAATTTTAAAAGGTGAAACATGTAAAGCAGTGCCCCACACATGCAAACAATTCCATCCCTATTAGTGTCTGTTATTTCTGTGTTCAGACTCCAGTTCTTGTGGAGCACTGCATGTTCAGACACATGCCATCTAGGCCCCCGTGTAGAGTTGACATGGGGTTTGGAGTCGGGGCAGTGGACAAATGTGGACAGATGTCTTTGTTTGGCTCTTTCCCACCGTGTGCTCTCAGACAGGTCAGCCCGAGCATGCCTGCCTCTTCTCATCTGCAGGCAAAGCTTTGTGTCACCCACCTTGCCAGTCAGTGGGAGGATAGACAAGATAATACCCAGGAAGGTGCTTTGCTGATGACAGCCTACCACACAAGCCTGAGGTGTTATTATCTTACAATAATCTGATCTTGAAATGTGTGCAGTGAGACTCAGGCTGACATTCTGTTGAAAAGAGGAAGTAAATGAGTCACATGTTCCCCTGCCTCTTACCCTTTTCTGTCAAAAGTGGTGCATTACTGGCTGAAAATGAAAACAAAGCTGTCATAAAGGCTCACGTGAAAGTTTTTATTCTCCTTACAGGAGCTCTGATGGCCCTGTGTGTTATAGCAAAACTAAACTATCGACTGGAAACTATGCTGAACTCTACTACTATAGAAAAGTCACATGCATGTGTTCAATATAGCTTGTTCATTTTGCAATTCTGTAAAATATAATTTTTATAAAAATGGTTTATTTTGTTCTTTTTATTTTTTTTGAGACAGAGTCTCACTGTGTTGCCCTCGGTAGAGTGCTATGGCATCACAGCTCACAGCAATCTCAAACTCTTGGGCTTAAGGGATTCTCTTGCCTCAGCCTCCCAAGTAGCTGGGACTACAGGTGCCCTCCACAATGCCCAGCTATTTTTTTGTTGCCATAGTCATTGTTGTTTAGCTGGCCCGAGCTGGGTTTGAACCCGCCATCCTTGGTGCATGTGGCTGGCACTGTAACCACTGTGCTACGGGCGTCAAGTCATTGTTGTTGTTGTTCTTCTTTTTTAAATTTATTGCTGGGGATTCATTGAGGGTATAAGAAACCAGGTTACACTGATTGTATTTGTTAGGTAAAGTCCCTCTTATAATCGTGTCTTGCCCCCAAAAGGTGTGGCACACACCAAGACCCCACCCCACTCCCTGCTTCCCTCTCTCTGCTCTTCCTTTCCCCACCTCTGCCTCCTTCTCATTGTTCTTCTTTATAAAGTATAAATTGTGCTACATATTTGCAAAAAATGGTATTATATCAATATAATTATATTACAATTGGTCAAAGTTGGTGAAGTTTGTTGTAAAATCCTATTTAAAAATAATAAGCTTAAATAAACTGATAAACAACAAAATAACTGCAAACTTACACAGTAAGATTGATTTAGGAGAGAGTCATACTCATCTTCTTGTTAATACTTGCTACTAGCTGTCTAGTGCCTCGCTGTCAAACTTTAATGTGCTTAAGAATTGCCTTGGTAAAATGCAGATTCCACGGCTGTAAGTGTGGTGTGGGGCCCAGTACTGTGCATTTCTTACAAGCACCTGGGCAATCTGCAGACCACATTTTGGGTGGCAAGTGGAGGCTATGTAGCAATTAGCAGGAGAAAAAGATTCTTTAAGCCTCTGCTGATTGACTGCAAATTCTATTCTGGATGCCAGTGTCGAGGTCCCCAAGAGATAATGTCCTTTTTGCATAAGTTTTAAACTAGTTGAAAAATGAAAGAAAAAGGTAAATGTTAAAGTGAAAGTCACTCCTTTATTACTGGGCATCTAAGGTGAAAGATCTAGTTTAGCAAGGGAGCTGAATGGACTTACTATCTGATCTCCTGACAGGCCTATTCACCCATGCTGCCCAAGCAATGCTGACCTGCAGACCCCTGGGTGACAAGAGCTCCTACTGTCTGGCTAGCTCACTCCCTAGAGGAGGGCTGAGTGGAGTTGAGAATGCCTAGTCATCCTAAATTGACCAATCAGGTGGTGAAAGTGTTGGTGACAGGCCCAGAGTTATAATGCTTCATGGAAAGTAAACATCCAGAGGACCCAAGAAGCAGTTCCAGTAACATTAGTGATAGAATCATCTTTCTCTTTTTAAAATGAAGTTATTTACTCTTTTATCTTGTTTAGTCTCCTACAAATTCCTTTCTTCCTTTATTTAAGAGTGCCCCCTCAAAATTTAAATTATGACTTAGTAGTTTATTTTTATATACTCCCTTGATACTATAAATTGGTGAAGGGCCAAAATCCAGGCTTACTGTGTGGACCATGTGAATTTAAGGATGGGGAGCAGATGAGACCCAGGACTTCGTGCCTTAGGTAGAAGGGAGCTGTGTAGTGACCACTCTCAACAGCTGGGGAAGTGCCAGCTCAGATTGTGTCTCCATCTTTAACCCTGAGTGGGGAGGTTTGTTGGAGGGAGGCAAGCTTCTTGGAACTTATCAGCCACTTTGGGGATTTGGACTGGTGGGCAGTCTACACCAGCAGCATTTTGCCTGAGCTGTGCTTTTGTGTTGGGCAGACAGAGCCCCTTTGCTATGGAATAATTGTGTCACCCCAAAATTCATATGTTGGAACCTGATGATCAGTGTGATGAATTAGGGCCTTGGGGTGATTAAATATGAAGGTGGAACTGTCATGAATGGGATTAGTGCCTTTAAGGGACCCCAGAAACTTGCTTCCTCCTCTGCCATGTGAGGACACAGGGAGGCAGCATCATCTGTGAACCAGAAGATGGCCTTCACCAGGTGTTAAACTGCCAACACCTTGATCTTGGACTTCTTCGCTTCCAGACTGGGAGAAATAAATTTCTGTTGTTTGTAAGCTATCCAGTTTATGGTGTTTTGTTACAATAGTACCCAAAGACTAAAGACCCCCTTGTTCCCCAACACTGGGAACTTGTTGTAGGGACACAGTTGCATGCCAGGCAGGGATTGCCATGGGACAGGATGGGGACAGCAAAGAAGGAACCTGAAAGGTTTCTTCCAGTCTCATTGCCTCTGCCAGTTGCTCTCCTGATCACTATCATATAAAATGGAAAACAACAAGGTAATAAGGAGAGCTTAAACCTGCAAAGACAAAGGCAGGAATTGGGGAAGGGGAGGCACAGAGAAGAGGTTCAGAGACTAAACAGCATTGGGTGGAACTGATAGGTGGAGTGTTTACAGTTAGATATGCTCAAGAAGGTATGGCAAATAAGCCTGCAGAAAGAAGCTCATCGGGGTGATAAACATTAACAATTGGATGGCTCGGCTCCTGTGGCTCAATCGGCTAAGGCACCAGCCACGTACACCTAAGGTGGCGGGTTCGAGTCCCCAGCCTGGGCTCGCCAAACAACAATGATGGCTACAACCAAAAAATGGCCAGGCGTTGTGGCGGGTGCCTGTGGTCCCAGCTACTTGGGAGGCGGAGGCAGGAGACTCGCTTGAGCCCAGGAGTTGGAG
>CAUYQV010178590.1:0-22627 GCA_963574575.1 Galagoides demidoff
ACATCACAGCTCACAGCAACCTCCAACTCCTGGGCTCAAGCAAGTCTCCTGCCTCTGCCTCCCAGGTAGCTGGGACCACAGGTGCCCACCACAACGCCTGGCTATTTTTTGGTTGCAGCCATCATTGTTGTTTGGTGGGCCTAGGCTGGATTTGAACTTGCCACCTTGGATGTATGTGGCTGGCGCCTTAGCCACTTGAGCCACAGGCACCAAGCCACAGTTTTTGTCTTGAAATCTATTTATCTGATAAAAGTATATCTAGTACTGCTCTTTTGGGGTATCTATTTGCATAGAATATCTTTTTCTATTCCTTTATGGTATATCTTTGCGTACTTTAGTAGATAAAGTATGTTCCTTGCAAACACTATATTGTTGGCTCTTATGTTTTTATCCATTCATTGAGCCGTCTTATTTCTTTTGTTTGTCAAGTTTAGCCTGTTCACATTCAGTGTAGTAGAAGTTAAGGACTTACTACTACCATGTTATAATTTTATTTCTGGATAATTCTTATTCTTATTTCCTATCCGCTTTCATTCTTATTTCCTATCTCCCTTTGTTAAAAGTGATTTAACTTGGTCAAGTGTTTTAATTTCTTGCTATTTACCTTTTGTATACCTGCTGTAGGTATTTGAATTTGAGCTTACCATGAGGCTTGCACACATTTTATAACTAATTATTTTTAACATAAGACAGTTCTACTTATAAATAAACAAAGAGAAATATAATAGAAATGCCACTTTTAATCTCTATCCCCTTCAGCTTTTTAACTTTTTGTTATTTCCAGCCATATCTTTTTATACACTATCTCCAGATGTTGTTGTCATTTTTGATGGGTTTGTGTTTTAGTTTTTCTACTGAAAATACAAGTGGTTTTTACATTATAATTATGGCAATAGGGTATTCTGTATTTGTGCCCTTACTGTTCTGGGGCATTGAATAGTTTCTGATGATTTCTTATTGTTCATTAACATCCTTTTTCCCCCTAGATTGAAGAACTTGTTTTAGCATTTCTTGTAGAACAGATGTGTTGTTGATAAAATCCCTCAGCTTTTGTTTTTCTGGGAAAATATTTCTCCATGTTTAAAGGATAATTTTTCAGGATATAATAGTCTAGTGTTGAAGTTTTTATTTTCTTTTTTCCTTGCTTCCCATAGGACATATATATATATATTTTTAATCTTTTACGTTTGGGAGCTAGGATATTAAATGCCTTGAGATGGGGTTGGGTTAAATCTTCCCATGATTGGGTTAAATCTTCTTGGTGTTCTATGACCTTTTAAACCTGAGTATTGATATCTTCTTTAGGTTTGAAAAATTCTTGGTGATTTATTTGGATAAACATTCTACTCTAATCTTTCTATCTATCTCATCTTTAAGGCCAATGATTCCTGTATTTTTTCCTGTGAGGCTACTTTCTAAATCTTGTAGGTATATGTCATTCTCATTTATTCTTTTTCTCTTCTGACTGTGTATTTTCAAACAGCCTGCCTTCAACCACACTAATTATTTCTTCTGCTAGGTCAATTCTGTTGTTGAGAGACTTGTACATTTTTCAGCTCATCAACTGAATTCTTAAGCTCCAGAATTTATGCTTTTTTAAAAATTTTAATCTCTTGGTTAAATTTCTCTGATAGCCTTCTGAATTCCTTCTCCCTGCTGTCTCAAAGTTCATTCAGCTTCTTCAGTATATTATTTTGGATTCTTGTCTGAAAAGTCACCCATCTCCATACTCCAGAATAGGTCACTGGTACCTCGTTTTGTCCATTTTGGAATATCATGCTTTCCTGGATATTCTTGATGCTTATGGATATTTGTTCATGTCTGGACGTTGAAGAATTAGGTATTTATTTTAAACTTCACAGTATGGGCTTATTTGAACCCATCCTTCTTGAGAAGGCCTTCCAAATATCTAAAGGGAGTTGAAAGCTGTGGTCACTGTAGCCATACGAGCACTGGGAATGCCCCAAGTCCAGGAAAGCTGTGACTCTTGCTGACTACTGTTGTTACCACCTTGGTGGACTGAGGTAAGATACAGGAGGATTCTCTCTCAAAGTCTCTCATTCTCTTCCCTTATTCTATGTGTTGGGCTGCTGGAGTTCTGGGAGGAGTGAAGTAGGCACTTCCCATGTGGACACCAGCACCGGTTCACAGCTAAAGCCATCCCACTCTCACCTAAAGTCAGTGATAACTGCTGTCTGTTTATTCAAAGCCCAGGGGCTCTTTAGTCAGCAGGTGGTGAATCCTACCAGGACAGGGTCCTTCCTTTCAAGGCAGTATATTACCTTCTGGGCCAGGGTAGGTCCAGAAATGCCATTCATGAACTCAGGCCTATAGATTCAGGGGCTTCAGGAATCTGCTTCATGTTTCATTTTATTATGGCTAAGCTGGTACCCAAATTGCAAAACAAAGTCCTCTAGGCTCGTCCCCTTCCTTTCCCCAAGTGGAAGAAGACTGTCTTTGCGCAGTGCTGCCTATGTTGGAGGAGAGCGACACAGGTACTGGCCTGGCCACCGTCACTGGTATCTCACTGGGTAATGTGCACCTCAGGTCCCCTGGCTCTGAGCAAGTACAACTGCAGCAATTGTCCAAGGACTACCTTATGGATTTAGTGCAGGCTCCAGGCTGCTTTTTGGCAGAGATGGTGGAGCTAGTTGCAACTCACGTTTGGAGTGGAGGATTTACTTATGACTGGACTGGCCAAAATGCTTCTCCTATGGGCAATGGCAGACTTCTTCCCCATGCTATGCTGCCCTGTGCCAGGGTAGTCCTTAATTTCAATGCAAAACTCCACAATCAGTTCAGTCTCTCTCCCTCCAGCACACTCACCACTGGATTCTCTCTCCACTTAGCATGCTACAGTGGCACTGATGGGGGACAAGAAAGGTGTGGTATGGCATAGACAATGTAACATTGTCTTTTCTGCCCTGGTTCCTTCTTTTCTTGATATAATATTACAACCAGGTAGTATGATCATTCACCTGGTTTTTCATTCTTCTGAAGATGCTTGCTGGCATAGATAGTTATTGAATTTTGTGTTTGTGCAGCAAGATTGCTGAAGTTTTGTACTCAGCTGTCTTGTTGTATCCTATTGTTGTTATTTTTATGACATCGTAGTTCATGTAAGTTTTGAATAAGGGAATTTACATTCTTTACTCCTACTTGTAAAAATTCCTTGTATCCCAAGTAAAGCTATATGATATTTAGAGATGGGAGATACTGTCTTATGTTGTGTTGAACAAGAAACACCCATAATTTCTTTGTTATATAGATGTTACCCAAATTATTCCTTCATTCAGTCAATATTCATTGAGCATCTATCATGTACTAGAATCTGTTATTAGACCCAGAGATACAAAGATTAATAGGATACTGTGTCTGGCCTCAAGGGTCTCTTCAGTGTTTAGAGTGATGGGAAAGAAAGGAAAATAAAGGATCACGGAGACATATGAGCGGTAAGCTCAATCAACCCAATTCGTTGACCACTTGAACTCTGAGAGAAAAGAAAGAGAAGTCACAGAGGTGTTGAGACCTTACAGGTCACTGAATCCAACTCCCTAATTAGGTAGATGATGAATCTCAGTGTGTATGTGCAGGAGTTCTTTCCTTTGAGGAACCTTGTGGAACATGTCAGCACAGTGAATCCAGCAGTGTATGGTGCCCTAGTGGTATATAGCATCTTGTAGTAATGTCTTACAGAATGCTGGTCGAATCATACAGAGTATATTATCCACCTATTATGCCTGGTACTACTCAATACACTAAGGATACATTGATTAGTAAGAAATAACTAATCACTATCTTTATGGAACTTAAGTCTGGCAACTTATTTTTAATAAATTATTAAAAGAATCATACCATTTTACAAATAATTCTTAGTTATGTGATTTCCTTTGAGTGGCAAATAAGGCACAAATTGAAAAATGTTCTATTCATGTAATGTTTTCAATCAAACCAAGTTAACAGTAATTATTTCAAAGGTGGCTTCCAAGTCTAAAAAGGTTAGTTGTAGACTTTGGCGCTCCATGTCTGCTATTTTTAATGGCTTTCTGCCAAAAGTAGCTTAGCCTAATTGGGAAGGGATGTGTTCCTTTCTTGATAAGTGAATAACTCTCATGAATGATAATGGGAATTATGTGTGAACATGAAGAAAAACTTGACTCTTAATATTGTGAATTGCACAACAGCTTTGCAGGAACTGCTTTTATGATTGATTGTGTCTCCCTAACGGGCTTCCATCTATCAATATGATTTGAGGAAAGGATTGCTTTTTTATCCTGGATAAGTCTCTCAAAACAAAGACCAGCTAATTATTTGAAAATTCCAAAACACACTTTAGGATAGTGTTACAGAGTGAAAACACTTCCATTTGGATATCCCATAGGAGCTGCCATTCATTAATGTTTAAAACAGATGCTTCAGTGAGCAACATATTTAATTAAATCCAAACCTGTTGTTATTATTCCAGAAAATATTATTATTAGCACAAGTTCCAAATGGAGCTCACAGCAACTTCTGGTTGGAATTTGGAAGATATTTTAATTCTAAAGGAATTTACTTAAAGTAGAAATCACTGCAGTTATCTAGATACATTTTCTTTGACTCAAGGCCATGATAGTTGTGAGCGTTAGTTAATTGCTTAGACATTGCTACTTTGATAGAGTGACTGAGTAATCCAGCTGTCTGGACAGGCCACATACATCATTAGTAAATGCTGGAATGTGCACATGAAGTAGCTGTCTCTGCTTTTAAAAGAGGAGAAATGAAGAGGAAAAAACGTCCTCAAATTTTATAAGATGGACTTACAAGAATGGCAGATGTGTCACTAATTACATAATTGCTTCCTTATGTGGTTCTAATAAAATTATTTGAAGCCTAAAAAAAGTCTAGCAGTGAATTGTTTAATTTAATACACAGTTATAACAAAAATAATTAGTATTTACTTTAAACTCTAAATTGTCAACAAAAAACCTCAAGTAATTATTTTCATTGTGCTGCATAATGAAATAAATGTGTAATTAGTGACAGATGGGACTTTTAAAATTTAAAACATAGAAAAAAATATCGTATCACCTGCTTTGGCTTTTTCTTTTACATGATTGAAATTAGAATTTTTAAAAGATAATTAAAAAAATTAACTCTATCTAAATTAATGTAATAGTATTTGTGTATGCTTCCTGGAGTCCTATGAACCGTCTTTAAAATGCCTGGTTTTAAAAACCAAAGATTGGTTTGAGCCATGTCATGCCAACTATTTCACACTGTTTTTAAGTTAATGACTTGAGGGCAAAGATCTCTCAGATCTTATAAGCACCATTTTATTTGAGGCCAAGTTTTAACAGTAGGATGAAATTTTAGGTTAAGTTACCAGAACTTATTTGTTTTGTACAATAATTTCTCCATTCTTTTCGGTGCCTTTTTTTGTGCAGATTGAAGACACATATTTTGGTAGCCTATAAAATAGCTTCAGTTATGGCTAAAATAGTCAATATACTTTCATTCCGTCAGTCTGTAAGTGGAGCACAGATTGCTATGGTTCTGTTGATCATGAACTTATAGTGACTGTGAGTGGCTCTACCCATCTCGCCAGCACTCCCTTGCAGGTTGCCCGGCCTTATTGTCTGCTTTCTGGTGTTAACTGGATTATGACCTGCTCTACAGAAAAGATAAAGTTCTTGCTTTCTATGTCTCTACTTAAACCTTCTTCTTGCTTCTGCATCTTACCCCAATGCTAATTATCCTTTATCATGCCATACTAATGATCATACTTAGGTAAGTCTTGTTTTTTTGATAGGTTACTGTTATAGTTTTAGTCTTCTTGTAATAATAAAAAAAGAAAGAAATACACTGTGAGACTTTACCCCCCAAATATAATTGGAAATACAAACTTACCCTGCTGAACTGCGAACTCCTCATATTTTACTTATTTTTGTATCTCTAAAGATATACATAGTGATAAATTGGTAGAAGCTCATCGAATGTTTATGGAATTCTCTATTTGTCTATGCCAGAGTAGTGAGTAGAGTGGTCTTATATTTCATGTTAAAAAATATACATGTATGGGAAATTTCAGGTATTTGAAAAAAGTCCCAGTGACCCAATAAGTGACATTTCTTTCCCCACTGATGTGGAATCAGTTAGAATACATTTACAGGAATCAGATGCATGTCAAAATATCTTTTATTATTAAGAAACACTATATGGAAGGTTACTTGAGTGGCTAAATGGATTTGCTAATTAATGTTCTACTGTAGTAGACACACACCCCAACTTGCCATCTCCTTCTAAGGGACAGATGGGGTCTTGCATGGAATTAACCAGCAGGTTCCGGCAGGTTCCTTCTCTGCAAATGGCTGGAACCCGGGAGTCCCAGAAGACTCACAATGCCACGCAAGTTCAGTCTGCCTTAACAAATTCATCTAACAGATAATGAATCACTACTCCCTTCCTAAAAAATAAGGTTATGAAAAAAGATCAAAAGTAATGAGTAAATTTGGAAACCCGAACTATAGAAGATAAGAATGTCCTTCAATATTTTCCAAGGTTTTGTTGTTGTTTCTTTTTGTTTTCTATAGACAAGGATGTGGCTTCCTTATCAAAATGCTCAATCTATTAAGAGTCAGAAAAATAGGAAGGAAATTTTATCTCTATTATTGACATAAGCTAAGAAGTAGAACATGTTATACTTGTGGTCCACCACATTCCCCTGAATGAAATTTTCTCCACAAAGGCAAACCTCCCACAAGGGCAGTGCCTCACCACCTGGCAGAGGGAGAGTTTAGAATGCACCATCTCTGAAGTCAGATGCGGATGAAAGGTTCTGATTCCTTCAAGAGTAAAAATTCAGCAGAAATAAATGAGTCACTTCTCCTCTCTTAACAGTAAGGAGAGAAGGAATAGAAACAGGGAGAAGCATTACGGTAGTTTGCATTCTACCAGCAGAAAACAGGAGTCAAATGAAGTGTTTACAGCAGTAGCCAAAGAACTGATTTAATCATGATCCCAACTGGCTTTCAGAAAGATCACGCTGAAGAATGTCACCAGTCTGGACAGGCAGTATTGAAGACTGGGAGACAAGGAACACATACGCTGCAACTGAAATCACAGGATTGGATGTGAGGACTCGGGGAGGGTGTGTGGAGAAAGAAGTGAATAAAACAGAAGAGAAGAGAGCAGACGATGAATCCCCAGGAAATGCAAATATTTACCGGACAGTTAGAGAAAGAGGAGACCAAGGAAGCAGAGAAAAGCAGCCAGAGAATTTGAAGAAAAACCCAGAAGGGAGTTGCATAAAAGAGGGAGTGGCCGAAAGCCTGCAACCTTCAATGGTCAAGGAAGATAAGAATCGCAAATCTCCCGGAGTTGAGCAACTGGGGAGGGAATTAGGAACATCTGTAAAAATAGTGTCACCAAAATAATTGGATCAGAAGCCACATTTCCTGTGTGGGGAAGTGTGTAGGAATTGAGGAAGAAGAAATAGTTTTTAGAAACTTTACAAATGAAAAAAAAAGTGATAGTGAAATGGGGCCTTCAAACCCGACTGGCCACAGTTCTAAATTACATTCTGTTACAATTTAAATCATTAATTGAAATGATTTTTCACTCTGCATGATTTCTGTATCTGTCTCTGTGCTGGAGTCAGGGAAGTAAGGAAGAAGATAGCACTGTTAGTTGTTAGGACTTCCCAACTCCCACAAAGGGAGGATGAATATGGATGGAAATAATTTGTGTGTGGGAAGAAGTTGAGGAAAAAGAGGGTTTCAGCCTCAAGGCATCTATCTTTTTCTTTGAAAAAGGATATGAAATTAGCTACTGATGGAACAGGAGAGAAGGAGTAGGTAGGAGGCTAAAGGAAAGTGATAAAAATTCAGAAGAGATTCTGTGTGAAATGGGAACTGACCAAGAATAAATAGGATTTCTGATGATTGTAGGGAGTCCAATTAAAGTTTAAACACCACCACAATTAATTTTTAGTGGAACCAATGTAAATAAATTGAGAAATAACTCTAAATTCAGCCAGCTTTCCAAGAAGAAGAAGAATTTTGCAATTGGGACTCTTGGCTTCTAAAAAGCTAGTTTTTTCCAGTTCTTTTACCATTATCAGCACAAATTCTCAGTTCACTTCTCCTCTAACGTGTAATGTCGGCGTGCCCTAAAGCCTGAATGTTGACCTTATCATGTTTCTACACGTGTGGATCTCATTCATTCCCATAGCTACAGCCTAAATGCAAACACCAGCAAACCAAAACCTTGCATTCTGGTCACACTGGTCAATGGCCACACAGCACCTCAATAATTCAAATGACAAAGCTACTGAAACTCTTTTCTCCAACTCAGAGACCCTGACCTCACGTGTCTTCTGTATCCCTTACAGCTCAGAGTACTAAGGTGTAGCATGTTAGGTGGCTTTTTAAGCCCAGACCCAAACTAAATAATAATAATGATTAGCCATGACTGTTAGTCATTCTAAAGCCAAATATAAATGATTCACAGTTATATACTAGGCAGATAACCCACGTCATCGCACCTCTCATAACTTCTCTGTTTAGATGTGTGCTGTCCAACATGATAGGTCGTACCCACAGTGGCTACTGAGCACTTAAACCGTTGCTAATAGCCACATTGAACTTTAATATTAAAGTATAACGTAAAAAAAAACTTATTAATTATTTGATAGTGATTAAATGTTGAAATTATAATACTTTAGTGTATTTGGTTAATATATTGTAAAGATCAATTTAATCTGTTGTTTTGAAATGAAGCTACTAAAAAGTAGAATATTACGTGTATTCCTCATTACACATTCCTACTGTACAGTTCTGAGCTGCATGTAGCCACTAATTCTGTGTTCCTGTTGAACCTGTTATACATCCACAGTCGTACTTAGCACATTTTTTTGAAATTACACTAGATAAGCACGAAGCTGTTTGGTAACCTATCAGCTGAACCCTCTTCCTTTATTAGGTGAACTTCTTGATAAATTCTTCTTAATTTGAGGTCTCGCTCCAATGGTATAAACACCAGATATTCTGTCAGCTTCCTTTAGGGAATCAGCAGTTGATCTATGCTGAGCCAATGGGAGCTTGTCCTTAAGATGTGG
Organism: Galagoides demidoff; assembly: GCA_963574575.1. NCBI lineage: Eukaryota > Metazoa > Chordata > Mammalia > Primates > Galagidae > Galagoides > Galagoides demidoff. Next base: position 9,098 of record CAUYQV010178590.1, read on the forward strand.
ACCTGGGGGTTGATGAGGCTGTGAGGTCTTCCTGCTGGTGGTGGGAGCAGCAGTGTCAGTTCCACTGTCCACAACTGACTGCGGTCCAAGCAGAGGTGTCCATTCCTCAGAGAGGCAGCGGCAGGTCCCACTGGACCCATTTTTCTGTTTCTGCCTGTTAGTTTCTCTTCTTCCTGCTCATTTTCTAAGCCCCATTGCACAGATTTCTATTAGCTGTCCAAAATGTATTCCATCAGTCCCACTTCTTGAATCTATTCTTCCTGAATAGGTTTCTGTTCTCTGTCATAAAAAGTGCGGACCTATTCAACTCACTATATTCTTGAATATGGTTAAAAGATACTTAGAGAAAGGAGGAAAGATTTTCCAGAGCAAAAAGATTTCCCAGGGGAGGACTCAACACCAGACACAGAGGCAAGACATGCCATGCTTTGGGTGAGGAACTACAGGAGATTACCAGGGTAGGGTGGAAAGGGCCCCCTGAGTGGAGGAGCTGAAGCTCTCAGGAGTAGAATCACAGAGGATGTTGCATGTTGTTCTAGGGAGGTAATCTGCAGATGACGACGGACTACTGAGATTTGTTAGGTATGAAGTTGGCAAGGGCACGTCTGTGGTAAAGAGGTGTGGCTTTACAATCTAGGAACAATTTAGTTGCAGGTGAGGAAAACCGGTTAACAGAAGTTTAAATCTGAGGGATACATATTGCATTCTTTAACCAGAAGTCTAATCGCAGTCTGTTATCTGTTGCTTCCACTGTAGTTCAATGATTAAGGTGACCAGATTTTAGCATTGGTAAAGCAGGACACCATTGATGGGGTGCGGGGCAGGCGGGGACTGACAACAATTCAAACTTTGATAAGCAGTTCTCGATAATCACTTCTCAACAATTATTTGTTCTTATTACAGTTTAACATTATAAAATTAACAAAAATAATATAAAACTCATATCCTGGCGAAATAGCCACATGGCAGCCAGAAACCATATATTCCTTTCCCGTTCTCCTGCCTGTTCATGCATTCTTTCCAAAAATCAGGACTTTTTTAAAATGCCGCGGGACGTGGGACAAATTGTTAAAAATCAGGACTGTCCCACCAAAAGCGGGACGTCTGGGGTCACCTTATCAATGATGCCATCATCTCCTCCCTCCCCCTTGGCATCCTCCCCTTCAATCCTCTGTGTGCTGCTTTTATCCTGAGGTGATGCCTCACGATCACTGACTGGCCACTCAATGCACCTTCTTACCCCAAACATCTAAACTATTAAGGGAGAAAAAGGTGCTATCCCCAAGTTACTGTGTCTTGTATCAGAGAGTAAATCCATTTCCAAAACTCTTCAGCTCATGTGTCTGTGTGTTTCCCTGGGGATAATCAGATCACCTAAACATGCAGAGCTGAAAAGGAGGCTGGAGAAACGAACATCTGGCAAAAAGAACTAAGAGCATAAAAACCAGAGCAAAACAAAACAGAAACACCACACGTCAGTCAGAAAAAAGGTGGCACATTCAAAATCAGTAACCGAAGGAGAATTTAACAAAGGAATTGAAGTATAGGAAAACCACAAGAGATAGACCTTCCAGTGAGGGCTGGTGGGTGCAGTGGAGTTATTGAAGTTGGAGAAGACAGAGTGTTGTGTGAAGATGACCAACATGAGAGAACCAGTGTCCAGTGATACAGGATGAAAAAGGGGAAGAAAACAAGCCAGCTTTTTTTCATCTTCCTTTATCTGACCACCAGCATTGGCTAAATCCATGCAAAGTCAGGAAGCCATTGACATTATTCACAGAAGTCAACCTCTTGGAGTGAAGAAGAGCGTGAGGAAGTAGGAAGAACAGATTCGGATATGCAAATGAGAGATACCTAGCCCAGCCTAACTTGCCTGGAAGATCTTCTGGAGGTTCTGAGCTACCAGAAGAACGTGAGACGCTCCAGTTGAAGAAGGAAAATACCTCTGGTATGGAAAACCATATTTACATTTGTGACCGTTTGTAGATGGATTGAAGATGGAGAAGTTGTCACCACAACACTCCTTTGCAAGGGATGATGGGAGATAGCAGCCGTTATTTGATATAATTTTCTAAGGAGGTTTCTATGTGACATTATAAACTTAATTATTTCTTGATTAAGATATAAATGTTTAAAATTTATAATGTTTTCTAGATTTGCAGAATTGAGTGACATTGCAGATGAGTATATTTAGGTCTGTTTTGAATAAATTTTGTTTCTTTTTATTTTAAGTAAATAAAGTAAAATTTGAAAATGTTTTATATTGCAGTAAACTCCCATCACATGGATTGTGTTAAGTGGTAGAGAGAAGGGTAAATTGGAAATAAAGTTAAGTGAGTATTAAGACTAACTCAGAAATAATTTAGTTATTTAACAAAGGCAAGAGTCTGAACTATACTTTTGCCGTCTGTAAGGCTGAGTCATTGTATTAGATTTTGATCTTTTTGCTTACTCTATACCTTTAGCTTCTAATTCAATAATAGACATACATCTCATGATGCCTATCTTCCTCCCACTCCCCCATCTTCCTTTTTAACCAGTAGCTTATCCTATATTTCTGACATTTGCTTATTTCAGAAATGTTATTTAAATGGAATGCTTGGGACTGGCCTTTTTCACTCGGTAAATTTCCCTGGAGATCCATTCAACTTGCTGTCTGTATCAATTTTTATTGCTGAGTATTGTTACATGGTATGTAGGCACCTTTCTCTGTTACATTACCTATAACCAGCTGTATTCTTTAATGAATTAAATATATATTATTGAGCATTTCTGGCCCAGTCCCTTAAGTGAATTGTCACGTGGCAGAAAAGCAACATCATCATCATGCAGAACTGTTAAAATGCAGAATCTCAGGTCCCAACCCTTCTGAATGAGAATATGCCTTTGAACAGGCCCTCATGTGACTCATAGAGCAACAACCCAAAGTAACACTGAGGGCAGTGAACCAATCGGAGCCCACGGGAGGGTAGTTCTCCAGACTCTACAGAGAAGTTAGGGCTCTGCCGTGCCCCTGGGGAGCAATTTAACATATTTTCTCTGAGCTTTCAGACCATCGTTCATATTTTAAAAAATAAAAAAGTTAACGGTATTAATTTCCCTCAAGTTTCATCAGACCTGTTACCAGTCTCTATGAAAATATTCTCTCTTTTAGCCAATCTGGCAAATCCGCTGGAGAAAACTGGGAACTGGCACCTGGCCATTCTATGTGCAGAGTTGCCACCATTTTCACTACAGAAAGCTCCATTGTCTAGAAATAATAGTGAGCTTTTGCCCACAGCAGAAATCTGCATTCAATCCCACTGTCCCAGGAGTGGAATTTCGCTTAGAGCCAAATTCTAAAGTCTTCTTAATTTTGGTGAAGATATGTGTTTTTGCAAGTGCAAATTCATGAAATTAAAGTTGGACTTTTCCTAGCCTTTTTCTAGGCTGTGTTTTATGACAGGAAGGACCTTTGAGTATTTTCTCAAAATAGCGAGTGCCAGCCAAGCTAAGCCATTTTGCTGTTAAGCTCACCACCCAAGTCTTTGTGAAAGGTTGGCTGGGAAACAGAAGGCTATCACTGTGAATTTTGACAACCTTCCAGTGTGTGCCAGTCAGGTATAGTCGGTGGTCCAAAGGAACATTACCCCAGAGAGCGCTCTGCTCCTGAATCCTGTGGGCCAGTGGGATCCCTCGCTTTCTGGTTCTCTTCCTAATTCCTCCCTGCTTCTGCCTTCTTGTGTCAATTACAGATATGGCCTTCAAGAGAAATAAAAGAGCCCAGGGAACTGCGAAGACTGCCAAGTCGTCTGATTTTTTTTTTTTTTTTTAAGATTCCCATTAAAGATGTGTAAAGTGGCTTCACTGAATAAAATGCGAGTTGAAATGACGGCGCATACTCCGAGTCGTATGTACTACTATTTCATTATTGCAAGCAACGGTGCAATTGAAAAAGTTACTTTGACTATTGTTTTAGTTGGAAGGACGTCTGCTTTTACATTCCCACTTGTTAAATGTAGACAGTCAGAATTTCTAACAATAGTCACAGTATGCGGCTGTACATAGGCGTTTTGCCTGATGTAGGTGGTGTCAAAATAGTTTCATTCCTAAAGGTAATTATCCTCTCGCTTACTGTGTTTAATGCTCTGATGCAATTTGTGCAGTCAAGATAGAGTGCATTGCACTAAAGCGTGCTGTTTAAGCTAGAAGTATGTTTTGAAAGTACGCTTAGTTGGGTGGGCAATGAGTTTTTATTAAAGGAAGGAGAAATACCTTTTTTGTTTTGAAAAACTTCAGTTTGCCCGTTGACCTATGGTAAATTTCTGCTACATTAAAGATATTTTATAAGTTTTAGAGTGAGAGCCAACTGAAGCTGAACTATCATTTTTAGCATTAAGAAAATGCTCTTGTCTGGATGAAAGGGGGAAAAAAAAGACTTATATGAATCAAATGAATAAAGTTAAGTATATTCTGGGATCAAGGAGCCATATCTGCACAGTATAGGAATTTCAACATGTAGATTTTCCATTGCTATCACTCTTCCCAATTGCATCAGGAGGAATTTCTTTAAGGCATTGATGTTGGAGAAGGAAAAAGCTTCTCTAGCCTTTGAGTGTTTGCTTACACCACCACCAACCCCAGATTCTACAAAATCTGTTTTGAGGTTTTGACTCTCTCCTAAATCACATCTCTGGAGAAGCCACATGTTTCCTGTGTGCATCTTTATATCATTGTGTTGTTTAAAAAATTAACCAGGCCAGACATAATGGTTTATGCCTGTAATTCTAGTACTTTGGGAGGCTGAAGAGAGAAGATTGCTTGAAGCCAGGTGTTTGAGACCAGCATGGGCAACATAGCAATATTTTGTACAAAGAGAGAGAGAGAGAGAAGAAAATAAAATAATTGGCAGGTTGTAGTGGCACACACTTACAGTCCCAGCTACTGAGGGGGCTGAGGCAGGAGCTTTACTAGAGCCCAGGAGTTCAAGGTTACAGGAAGCACTGCACTCTAGCCTAGGCAGCAGAGGGTGAACTTATCTCAAATAAAATAAAATAAACTACTAAAATGTTAACCTTTGTGTGGATAGCTTTTGTTTGCTTTTTAAACAATTACTTCAAGTCTATTATTCTAGTCCTAGGAGGAGAGAAGGACAAAGTCACAACTAACAGTGACACTGAGCAATTGTCTAATGCTATTCACAGCATTCTTCAAATTAGCTGATGTTGTAGAACTTCCAATTTGCTCTTAAATAGTAACTAACATGAAAGTTCAGTCCACAGAATCCCCGTGGTTTGTTTGTCTTTTTAGACTAAAAAGGTTAAGGTAAATGTTTCGTTTTGTTTTTGATTTTTGGCTGTTTTCCCTACTGTAACTTGCCTATAAAAGAAGGGTGAGATTCCTTAAATGTTTTTTTTTCCATGAGTGATTTAATTATTTTTTTTTATTTCTTATAAACCCAAAGTTACCAAGAGAGAGTCAACCTTACCGTTACTGCTCAGAGCCATTTTGGTAAAATTTAAGGATGAATTATTGCATCAGAGTTTTGAAACTGAGAGTTCCCTTCTACATCTTGCTGATGTATAGACTCCCGAGCATCATTCTCTGTGCACCTGCCCGGGAGGGTCGCTTTTCTCTCTGACAGTCTCTCAGGGGGTCCAGGGGCATCTTCAGCAACTACAGCATCCTCTTTGCTGCTTTGCTGCCCATTTTGATGCTTGCAGATTTGCAAGGGCTTTGAGCCCACATAGTGGAACAAGGTGGAACCTACGCTCATGATGGTGGGTGGATGGAAGTATCTCCTCCCTTCAGGCTTTGTGGTCTTCTAACTCCTATCTTCCTCTAGAATTAATTGATGCTGATCTTTAGCCAACCAAACTGATTTTTTCTATCAATTTTTCTCAGTTTTAACCTATTATTGTCAGTTGTGTGGGCACCGGATTTATAATTGTCATTCATAGTTGTCCTCTTTTCTTCATATGCACATTTAACCTTTGTTATTTTTAATTTCATCATGGTTTCCTTTCCTTTTTTCTGCTTCTTTCTTTTTTTTTTGGTCGGGGCTGGGTTTGAACACACCACCTACGGCATATGGGACCCGTGCCCTACCCTTTTGAGGTTCAGCCCCTTTTCTGCTTATTTCAATTACAACATTCATACCTTTCTTTTCACTGGGAATTTTAATACTGTTGTCAGAGATGGTCAGGAAAATGGGACCCAACCCAAGTACCCAAACCGAGGGAATATAATGTGGAGATTAGCTACAAAGATGAAGAAAAGTCAGTACGTCAAATAGGGGACAATAGAACAATCCAGATATTAACACTTGAAAGCCAATAAAATTCCCTGATCTGAGGCAGTGTAGGGAAACACAGTGTTTGTCAAAGTCCTGGTGGCTTCTAGATCACCAAGCTGCAAATCCAGAAAGAGACTTGGAGAAGAAAGATTCAGTCCCCTTGCATGTCCCTGCCTTCTAAGCTTCAGTCTGTGTTTCCCTCTGTAAAAACTGACGAGAAACTCTGGGAAAGGGAACCTGGGAAATGTAACTCAGGGGAGTCAGCCACCTTTTGTTGGGAAGAAAGCTGGAGGAAAGAACAGGGAGGGATCTAAGATTCAAACAGAAGATAATTTTATCCGTTGCTGGCAGAGTTGCAGTACCTGAATTCTGATCACAGTTTTGTTGACTTTTATACAAACGTGCAGGCGTAAGAGCTACTCCCACCCTATGGCAAACTTTGTAAGTGCAGGTCAGAAGAGAATGGAGAAACACTCAAGGCACTTGGGTTCTATCTCATGTCTGAAATGTGAAGGACTCTGAAAGAAAATGTCCACTCGGTACTTCTGTGTATGAATAAAGAATGTACTATCAGAAAGGGATTGCCTGCATGATATCTAGAAAAGAATAATAATGAGATTTTGTTAGTAGACTTTCAACAATGTCCAGAGACAAGGGCATATTGCCTAAGTATTCCACCTGCAATATTTGGTGTTTAAAATTACCAATGAGTCTCATGTGTTTACTTATCATGAGATAATTTCCCTACTCTGGTTAATTCTTGACCATGACCAAATGTAGCCTAGGATGCTTTTCATATACTAAAAAAGCAGATTTCTTACAATCATATGTACCTGGCCTTTTTCTATTACTTATCAGTTGTAAACCTGGGCCCAGTTGTTTAATCTGACCAAGCCTTAGCATCTACATCTGCAAAATAGAACAATTCATTTCTGGTAAGGATGGCTTGAGCTACATCTGCACTAGATTAATGTCAGTTCTCATTGCCTCTTTTGCCTTGTGGAGATGGATTCATATGGTTATTGGATTATCATAACTTTTGATGACAACACAAAAAGTAAGCTTACCAATTTTTTAATGACGGTTCTCTGTCTTCACATAGCAAGTGAATCGCACGTCTACTGTTGTACCTCAGTGTGTAGAAGGCATTGGTTTCACTCAGAGTCAAATGTCCTTCTTATGTTTAAGAAATGCATATATCTAGGGAATCACTGCCTACCATGAAGTTCAAAGCCCACACGTTACTTACGTAGGCTCCTTGGAAGTAATGTGCAGGCTCCACCAATTAGTAGGCTAGCCCAAGAGTTGCAGCGACCATGAGGAACTCTTTCAGCATTGCTGTTAGAAAACACCTCAAGCTCCTGGGGTCACAGTGGCCCAAGCGTGGTGACAGAGCAACAGCAACAGTGTACTAGGCAAGTGGGTCTAGAGAGGGCAAGGAGTAGTGATTTCTGTTGGAGATGGTGGCAGTGGTGTCCTCACCAGACTGGTTAGGTCACCTATGTGATTTGAGGCCTTGTGCTTTCTTATATGGCCAAATTGATTTCTAAAAATTCCTCAGACAACCCGTTGTTGTTTCCTATTCCACAAAAAATGTCACAGTTTCAGCCCCTGCCAGCTGAGGATGCTGGTTGATAGAAAAACTACATGTTCGTGTTTTGTTTTCACACTGAAATGATCTTCCTGTGTCTAGGGACCTGAATATCACTCCCTCTTTCCCCACACTCATTAAGTAGCCCTCTAGTAAAATTTAACTTTTCTTGCAGATTTCTTCCAGAAGGGAGCAATGTATTGACCAGCTGACATACCTGCTAAGCAGACCTGAACACTCATATTTCTCTCTATAAATAATTCAGTGACGTTCTGCTCAGCGTCTGATGGCTGGGCTTAGTAGGAGCCTGTTTCTTTAAAGTGGTACTGACAAAATCACGTTTCTGGGGCCCCCAAACTGTGAGGTCAGCCTTAGCCCGTGAGATCACCACTCTATAAGGTATCTCTCAAGGGGTCAGCCAGTCTAGTTTTCATAAAATTTCCAAATTAGGAAATCTCTAATTTGAGCAATTCCGTCTGTATCTGTTCCATTTCTCATTATTTTTTCACCCATTTTCCCACAAATGTTGTTCTATTCACTTTTACCACTCTTTGGCAGAAAGAAAGCCAGATAGTGGCAAAGATAGAGACCCATTTATCTTCTAGTTGCCTAACAAAGCCCTGTACTGTTGCAAACATTCAAATTTCTGCTTTGCTTTGATTGTAGCAGGAGCTGGCTGCTAGTAAAATTTTAAAAATCAGGCCAAAAAATAAAAAGGCGGTTATTGATCCTACTCCAAAGTAGTACCTTTAAAAAAAATTAACAAATTTGCATAAGAGTCCATCTGCATGTGCGTGTGTTAATCTCAGGGGGAAAGAAAGATCGTTTACCTGAAATTATTCTCGTGGTCTGAGACTAATTTAAAAGTTCTGAGTGGGACTCCGGACCTTTTTATTTTTTTGTCACTTATCACCCTGGATAGAGTGCTGTGGCATCACAGCTCGGCATCACAGCTCACAGCAACTCAAACTCTTAGGCTTAAGCGATTTTCTGGCCTCAGCCTCCCAAGTAGCTGGGACTACAGACTCTTGCCACAGCACCTGGCTAACTTGGGGCTTTTTGTTTGGAATTACCAGTCAAAGAGTTTTGTTTTAAAACTTATAAATTAAACTTATAAATTATAAACTTTATAATCAAAACTTAGATTTTTTAAGGTCACCAATTTTTTTTATACACATACCAACTTCCTATAGTCTATAAAAAAAAGTATCCTATGTGAAGTCTCTTAGATGCTGCAAATAACTTCCCCATGAATTTGCTCATGTGAACTTCAGAACAGCCTCATACAATAACTAGGTTGATTAGGGAGGCCGTACAAGATGATAAATGTTACAATTTTTCTTCCTAGAATTTTATTCCCATGGTGACTCAGTGGTATGTGAAGGAATCATCATAACATCCAATCGCAGTTTTATATTTGTATCTATCCATTTGAAAGTATTCAAGAGCTTTCTGGGTAGAAGTTGATTATTTGGCTTTATGCACATCTATTCCAGCATGCTCAAGATAAGTCTTTTGATTTTGGAGGAAGATTTGAAATTATTTTCCACTTTGATTAAAATGTGTGACTATCTCTAAACTTCATTAGAGTCTTGAGATACGGCTTCTGTTGCTTTCTTTCCCATAGTATGTTTTTACTATGTCCTGAGTAGATAGCAACTAATATGAACAACTAATGACAGCCAGTAGGTCTGGCTACTCTTAAATCACCAAGGAAAGTTCTCTTCAGGTCTAGGAAAGAATGAATGATTTCTCTATTATTCACAATCATGTGAAAAACTAAGAAAGTAGGAAATTGCTGATCAATAATTAAGTAAGCTGGCTAAAAAATGTGACATATTATCTTCAATTTAACAGGTATAGTTGCACAAATAACATTCACTTCAATGGATCCAAACTTTAGTTATAAAATCCAGACACTTTAGCCATAAAATTATGTAATTACTTTCTTAGAATGTAAAGATGGGAGATAATAATACGTATTGAGGATGATTTAATTCAATGCTGTGATAGGTGTTTTATACCTTTTATTAGACTTATTCCTTGTTTGTAGTAAATATAAAAGATGAGGACAGCCAGACTGTTTAGCCACATGTCAAATGCTACATAGCTGGTTAGTGGCCATATTATAAGAAGGAGCCAATGGCATTTCAAATGACTTGTTCATTTTCTGGTGTTCCTGACTGGGGCAGAGTCCCATATCCACCCAAGGTCCATTTCCTAATTGAATAAATGCAAATAGTTGTGGCATTTATGTCAACAGATCTGTAACATGGCTTGCTGAAATGGTATGACAAAGGGCTAGTAAATAGAAACCTGGAAATTAGTCCCTTATTTCATGATCTTGGACAAAAACTATGATTTCTGTTTTGGCCTTTTCTCATCCAGTGAGACAGAAATCTTTTCTCTAAAAGTGGGATTATTTTTAAAAAAATGCAGTCTCTGGCAGGGATGTTAATTTATAAAAGGGAGCCAGATTTGCTATTATTTGACAGGGGGAGATGAAATGGATAATGATAAACCAACTACACTGATTTTAAACTAAATTTCAGTCTTTGCAACTTTGAAGATCTCAAGCCTTTTAAAGCTGATGAAATTAAAGCAAGGGTACTAGACATATGAAACACTCCGAAGAAATCCAGTTTGTAATGAAACTAATTTGGATATGGAGCAAAGCAGAACTAAAGCTCTGATACTAAAAATTGAGAAAGTCAAGGATTATATCAGTGAATAGGATTCTATTCATGTTCAATAGTAAAACATAGTAGTTTATTACACTAAAGCCCAATGTCTTTAATACTGATATCTAGTAGACATATGTGTTTATTGTAAAACACAGTCTTATGCAATTAAAAATATTTCATGGTGTAAATAATTTAAGTGAAGACAGAACGATGCTAAAATCATTAGTATTAAAAATTACAGAAACTTATCAGTTTATAAGATCTATTTCTGACTGTGTTTGTATGTCATAGTTTTTTTTTTTTTTTTTGAGACAGAGTCTCACTATGTCACCCTTGGTAGAGTGTCATGGCATCATAGCTCACAGCAACCTCAAACTCTTGGGTGTAAGCGATCCTCTTTCCTCAGCCTCTGAAGTAGCTGGGACTATAGATGCCCGCCACAATGCTTGGCTATTTTTTAGTTCTAATTGTTGTTGTTTGACAGGTCTAGGCTGGATTTGAACCAGCCAGCTCTGGTGTAGGGGCTGGTGCCCTAGCGATTGAGTTACAGGCACGGAGCCTGTATGTCATAGTTTTAAAATTCTTTTCAGTAATTTTAAATCTTAAAATCATATTATGTTAAATTAAGTAGTAGATAATCATAAAATGTCTGTGTTATTTCTAGGCAAATGAAATGCTGAAATAATTATTAAATATCATTTTAAGGTTATGTACTTTAACATCTTACTTTAACTTGATATGAAAAGGTAAATATATTTAGATCTATTGGGGACTGATAATGATTCAAAATAACTCCCCAGGATTTTCATCAAAACCTTGCTAATAGTTAACATTGTAATCATGTTTTTGATTAAAATTAGTAGATATAAAAAGCAATTCTGTATGAACACATATTTAAAAATGAATTTGTTTATAAATAAAAATGTTTCAAAAACATAAAAATGTAGCTTTTTAGATTGAGTTGTTTATGCGGTTTTATGGAAATTAGCTTTAGCATTAATAATATAATAATGTAAGGGTAAAATTTGTTTTTTTCCATTGAACAATATTTTCGTGCAATAGTAATGGATAATAAAAAATCATGTTTAATGTTTGAGTAATCTTCAAAAAATAGAAAAGAGGAAGGAGAGGAGAGGACAGAGACACTGGGTTTGCCGCTGCTCTCTTCATTAGGTCTATGGTTGATTGGGAAGCGGAGTTTCCTCTCCATCAAAGAGCAAAGGCTTTTGCTTTTTGAAATTTCTAAGTTAGCACTTTGGCTAATTGACTGTTACATTATGGTAACCTATATCCTTATATTTTTACAAAAGTGTTTTAAACCTTCGATATTTCACAAACTTTCCAAAAATCAAAATTCTAAATTCAGTCTTTTAATCTCAAATCAACTTTTTAAATATTAGACCCATAGAAATTCCAAGAGAGGCCTATTAGGGTTATTTGGTGTATTAAAACCACACAGGAAACATTGTCAAATGAAATGGTCTTTAAATTTCTTGGGGATATGTTTGTATAAATATATGAATGTGTGTTCCAAAAAAACACCATTAAAATTTGAAATTCCTGAAATTCTGATATGTCCAGGTATATATTACCAGTGATAATTATGGTTATCATTAAATTTTTAAGTACATAATAGTGAAATAATGTCACCTGCTGCTCCTGAGGAGATACTGCCTTCTGTCGTCAAGTTCCTTGGTGCTGCAGGGTCTCAAGGAACATACCCAACACAGCAGCTTGGCTCGCATTTCCAGGGACTCCCAGAAATTGATGGGTGAGATTTTGCACGATGCTGGAAGCTTTACAATAACACGTGAGAAGTGAAGAATTAACATGACTTCCAGAGCCCTCATCAACTTGAGAAGATTGGGAAAACACAAATTAAATTTGAAACCTTAAGATAGAATGTTATCTTTGAGGAAATTATCACTTATTAGGAGAAGATAAATTTGAAAATAAGTTCCACTGATAATAAGTTCTAATTGGTAAAATACTGTGTTTCAATATTTGCCATTTTATCACCAAATTTGAAGACACATATAAGATGGTTTGACTTAAAATGATATATGTGTGAAAGTCATCTTTGGGAAACCGTCAGGAGGTACACTACAGAGAAGATGGTAATTTTCTCAAAACTTTTTGCAAGCATTGATTTGAGGTGGAGCTGCTTCACAGGTAAGCAAATTCTTTGGACCCATGTGTGAGGATTAATAATAATAGAGATTTCATTTAAAATTATTGAATCTCCCAAGCAATAGCAAAGAGAGCAGAAAAAATGAAGTATGAAACCTATATAACAGAAGTTTTAATTTCCTATATACAGAAGTTTCAAAATCTGGCTGTGTATACAAATCATCAGAAGAGCTTTTCAGAATGCAAATTCCCAGGTTGTACCATCCAATAATCTAAATCACATATCTTTCCAGCTTTAGTAATCATGAGTATGATACGTGGGAAATCAGGGACAGAAAAAATCACTAAAGGTTGGAATTGTCAGATGATTGTCCCTTGAAGAACTGAGACCTGGACATGATATAACAGAAAGGGTGAGATCTGAACTGGGTGTGCAATCCTAAACGGTTTGGAAAGGAGGATGCATTAGCCCTAGCAGCTATAAAAAATAAACCTCCAAATTACAGGGGCTTAAAACAATAGAAGTATGTATTTTTCCTTTAAATAACAAGTATTCCTGGTTAGCTGACAGTTTATCACTTGATAGATCAGAGGATTCCAGGTCCATCCACGATGGATGGATGATGGATTGTAAATCCATCATCTTTTACCTACATTTGGTGAATAGAAAGTCCACTTGCTTCTTAAAATCCTGACCTGGAAGAGGTTTCATATTACATCTGCTCACATTATCATGGTGAAAATGAGTGACATGACCACCTGTAGATGCAAGCTGAGAAGTTGAGAGGGGACAGGCACCAGACAACAGTTTCACAGAAGACAGGTTTTCCATGGACAGGGTGAGGGGGCAT
>CAUYQV010178591.1:0-20609 GCA_963574575.1 Galagoides demidoff
AAAACAGCATGGTATTGGCACAAAAACAGAGAGGTAGATGTATGGAACAGAATAGAAAGCCAACAGATAAATCCAGCTACCTACTGTTACCTTATCTTTGATAAGCCAATTAAAAACATTGAATGGGGAAAAGATTCCCTATTTAACAAATGGTGCTGGGCAAACTGGCTGGGGACCTGTAGAAGACTGAAATTGGAGCTCCTCTCCTTTTTCCAGGCTGCAGTTTGTAATTACAAATGACAGGAACAGCAGGAATTCTATCTGCAAGGCAATCCTTTTATACAAAGGCATAATGAAGTCACTTTTAAAGACCCCTATTAGTATAAACAAAAAGAAAGACAAAAACAAACTCCTGTTGAAACTTAGCCCCAAGGTTTACACCTGTTGTCTTGGGGTTGGTAAGAAAACAAGACTCAGGAGTCTCTTTTACTAACACAACACACTGCAAGACTGTCTTCCTGGAAATGGGTCAGTTTCACCATTTTTTTTCTTAATATCTAATGTAGAAGGGATTTCAGAAAAAAGAGGCTTAAGAAAATCAGAATCAAGCTAGGCCTGAGGCATCAGGGGATGTGACCTTCTCCTGCCGTGACACAGGTGAGTTAAGAAGCGAGTAACTATAGCAATAGAGAATTTAAAAATGCATCTTTCCATAGAAAGTCTGGGCAGCTTCAGACGCAACGACAGGATATTACTATAGCAGCTCAGCTGACGTCTTTGGCAATAACTTCATCATCATTAGGGTTCAAAGGAAATGGGAAATTCAGGAAAAGAAGGTGAAATTTGATAGGCACATCTCGTGCGTTGTTTAGGTCGACTTATTTTTTGCAGTTACACATTTTTCCTGGCACTTTGGTCTCATTGTCAAATGACTGATCTAAGAAGAGAGAAGTAAATCCAAAGAAGAGAAGGTGTTTTTGAGTTAAGGGGAGCCTGACGGGCCATCCCCTCAGGTCAGGTGCCTACCCATGGCTGAGGCTGTGGAACTCCCTACACTCACCCCTGAGCCAGCCGGAGTCCCGGAAAGATCGCTAACTGGCTGAATTCTCTACCTCCGCCCGGTGTACTTGCCTCCAACTCCCCAATGTATTCTGTCCTCACCCCAGCTCCAAATAACAAACTAGGCCATCGACCTTCCATTTAAGAGAAGCCAAAATTTCTTATCAATGACTGTGCTGAGTCACTTTTTTTAAGCACTGCAATTTCATGCCAGCTTTTGATGATGAGTCTTTCTCTTTTTTTTCTCTTTCTTTCTTTCTTTCTTTCTTTCTTTCTTTCTTTTTTTTTTTTTTGGCAGAGACAGGGTCTCTCTCTTGCTCAGGCTGGTTTTCAGCACCTGAGCTCAAGGGATCCTCCTGCCTCAGCCTTCCAGACTGCTGGGATTACAAGAGTGAGTCACCTCACCTGGCTAACGATGCCTCTCTTAGAAGAACCACAGAACTGAAGAACAGTGAGCAGTCTGGGGAGCAGTGCGCAGTCTGGGGAACAGTGCGCAGTCTGGAGAGCAGTGCGCAGTCTGGGAAACAGTGCACAGTCTGGGGAGCAGTGCACAGTCTGGGGAGCGGTGCGCAGTCTGGGGAGTGGTGCGCAGTCTGGGGAGCGGTGCGCAGTCTAGGGAGCGGTGCGCAGTCTGGGGAGCGGTGCGCAATCTAGGGAGCGGTGCGCAGTCTGGGGAGCGGTGCGCAATCTAGGGAGCGGTGCACAGTCTGGGGAGCGGTGTGCAGTCTGGGGAGCGGTGCGCAGTCTGGAGAACTGTTGGGAACCTGGTGGTGAAGGGCGGTTCTCGGGATGAAGAGCTCGGGTTGGTGCAGAACCAGGGTCAGGATTGGACAAAGAAGCGTGAATTTCTTCCTCTATTTACATCTCTCTGCATCTTTAAAAGCTGATTAAACACAACCCGAGGAGGCACCCAGGCGCGCTGCTCTAATTTCTGGCTGTACTTTATTTTAGGAGAATGAATGTTCCCTGTTTGGTAATTTCCTTTTTGCTCACGGTTTGTCCTTTTACAAGGTTTTCCCTTCTTATCAGCTTGGCCGCTGTTGTTGCTATTGTAACTCAAATGTTGACAAAGGGGGGAAAACTTTCCAAAACAAAACCACAATAATAAATTAAGCAAAAAAAAAAATTTTTTTTTTGGCGTGTTGCCTGCAAAAGGGCGCATTTCTGGGTAACAAAGAGTGCAGCGAGTCCCAGGGGCACCAAGGGAGACTGAAATGCACTAGGCTGACTTTCATCTCTTTGGAAAATAAATAATTTGAAAATAACCAAAATGTTTTCAAAGGAATATCATCCTCTGAGGTCCTTATGCCCCGGGAGAGTGAGTCACCCACTCACAGCGTCACTATTGAAAACTTTTATTTCAACTATTTTTAAATGTATTTCCTGTCATCTCCCCATGTGTCACCAAGTAACATTAGGAAGCCTGGACTCACAGACTATGCAACATATATGCCTGTGTCTCCTACTGATGGAGGCATGGCCAGTGGAATCTGAAATGGAGTTAAAAAAAAAAAAAAGCTTAATGATGCGGAGTGTGGTGGCTCAGGCCTGAATCCCAGCAGTCTGGGAGGCCGAGGCAGGAGGATTGCTTGATCCCAGGAGTTTGAGGCTGCAGTGAGCTATGGCAAAGCTGCTATGTGGCTGGACTCCAGCCTGGGCCACAGAGCAAGACTCTGTCTAACCCTCCCCACCCCCCCCTAAAAAAACCCTGAAGGAGCTATCCAGTGGGTTTTCCTATGAAACAAGATTTATTCTGAAGCCTCATTGCTTTACATATTCAATCTTTTACAAAACCAGGCTCTATGCCGGGTTGTGATAATACAAAAACAAGTAAGACCCATCCCTACCTACTGAGGACACGCGAATGAGGGGGAGACCTGGAGGGACAGAGAGAGGACTCACAGAGCTCCACGAGGACATGGAGGGCAGGCTCAGCTGAGACAGGGGCGGGGAGGCCACACCGGTCAGAGGACATGAGAAGGGGGATGGGAAGGAAGTTTTCCCTGAAGCAGCCTTAACCGCGGTGAGGAATGAATGCAAACTCCTGACGCTTTCTAATCGCTACACGCAGCAACCCTTGGTAAGCTCCAAAGGATCTGTGAAGTCTCATATTTTAACTTAAAAATTAGCGGAAGATTGGTTTTCTACTTGGACATTATAGAATTGCTTGTTTGGAAGCTCCCAAACATTTAAATCCTTTAATTTCATGTGATCAAACATGAAAAAAGAGCAGTTGCTAGTTGCATTTCACCACGGTGACTGACACCTGCAGCACCGCGGTGTCCAGGACCAGGCCCATGAAAAAACATCTAGGGCCCCAGAAGCTGCGACTGGAATGGATGCTGGGAGGGAGGGCAGCCACTGGGGAGTAAGTGGTGCGGAGCTGATGCTGGACGCTGGGGAGGCGGCCACTGGGGCACAGGTGGCGCCGACCTGATGCTGGATGCTGGGGAGGCGGCCACGGGGGCACAGGTGGCACGGAGCTGGCGCTGGGCGTGGACTTGCTCCTGATCAGGTCCATCCGTGGGGGACCTCTGTGGGATGGGGGGGGGCAGGCAGGGCTATATGGAATTACGTCTCTTCAGCTAGTTCCAGTGGGGAGCTGAGAACCGACGGGGGAGCCAGAGGCTGGGGGGAAGAAGCATTTAGGAGATGCAGGGCACTAGCTGTGAGGTGCGTGGTAAGGCAGAACGGAGCTATATGGGACTTTTTACGGGTCACAGCGATAAAACTTGGAAAATAATTATTTCCTGAGCACCGAGGAGGAGGAATAGCAAAGTCTAAGTAACAGAAACCGCTTCCTCACGGAGTGCCCGCCGTGGCCAGGTTCTGCAGTCAGCACCGCAGTCGGGTAGTTTCACCGAATCCGTGTCCACAGTTGTATCAGGCCCATTTCCAAGTCGGCAAGCGGGGCGGTCACAGAGCTTGTGCAAGCTGCCTGGGATCACAGAGCTTTGTGAATCACTGGTCCAAGATTTAGATTCAGTTTTAAGTTACTGGGCAAATCCTGGTATGATTCACTGAAACAGAGACTCCTCCTCCTCTTCATCGTGACAAGGAGAGATCGCGACGTTCATTGAGCGCGTACAAGGTGCCAGGCCCGGGCTGATGCCAGGCCCTTGTGGGAATAACCCACTTTGTCTGTGAGCAACTCTGGACAGGCCGCTGTTACACGTTGCTGATGAGGAAACTGAGGCACCGAGTATTTAGGTAACTTGATCAAGGTCACACAGCTCATAAGGCAAAAGGATTTGAACCAGGAATCCTGGCTCTAGAGCCCACACTTTTGAAGGGTTCTTTTACTAACATTTTTGAAATGTAATTTAAGGCATTTGCCCAGATGCCTTCAAGAGAGTCCCAGTCATTCTGGGCCAAACTCCGGATAGTTATCTAGCTTAGGGATGAAGATGTGGGATCCACTGTCTAACAGGTAAAATTTGAAGCCTTGAATGCACTTGAGATCCCTCTAAGATTATCATACCCGTGTCTATAATAGTGATCAAGTGAGGTCACCCGTGATTCTGGGGCTCCCCAGTCCCTTCTCAGAGCCTTCAGAGGCCTGCTCCCCAGCAGAAGGCACTTCCAACCTCTCATCTCTCCCAGAGGTTGCCCTCTCATCATTGCTGTGTTAATTTCATACACATGAATATTTGTTCACACCCACAATGTGCTATAATTTAGAAACTAGGCAATATGCATTTGTTTTGTTAACCTCCCAATTTCTGCTGTCTGAGGCTATGATGTTTATAATCTGAACAAAATGAAGAACTGAGGTAATTAAGAACACAATTGAGAGAAAAATACTATTTGAGATAGTGAAAGAGAAGATCACTGTTTAATATTGACTTGGCTCTTCAATTGTTTCAATTCTCCATGTGAATATGCCTGTAGCAGCAATGTAATCCTTACCAAAAAAATTTCAACCACTTGAGACGTGCATGCTACAATGGAAATGGAATCCATGCAAATTCTTGCTGAAAGGCAGTCTTTTTTCTCAGAAAGCAAAGGTTCAAGAATATGTTGGAAATAACAAAAATATTTTCAGAAACTATTTCCGAGGTTTAAAGGCAAACATTTGCTATTTTTCAGATTACACCCAAACAATGTCAAAGAATTAGGAAGTCAGGCAACCCATGAAATGGTTCTTTAATTTGTGGGAAAATGAACCCGGTAAATCAGTGGAATCCCGTTCTGCTTTCTTTCTTTTCTAGAAACATTCAAGTTGTTTTTGGTGTGTAGAAACATTCTAAATGAAAGTGAGACTCTCAGAAGGTGGGGTAGCTCCTGTGATATTTTAACATAGCCCCCCATGGGCCTTTATTTTACTTGTATTAGATCGCACAATGTTACCGCTACTGTGGTAGATACTATTACTCTTACTGTGAAGAAGAGAGAACCTGTTTCTGAATATTGAAGTAACTTTCTCCGGGTCATGCAGCCAGCCCTCTGGGGGGCAGACAAGATGTTAAGCAAAATTTTCCACCTGAAATTGTTCTTTACTCCATCACGAAAAGTGGTTACATCTAGTGAGCACTTTTTAATTCACAGCAGCATTTTGATAATGTTTCTACTTTGAGTTATTGGTGATTTAGTAGCATGAAGCAAATTGTTGCCATCATGGCAATTTGTTAACTCCAGGGACAAATGCCCTGTATTTATACCCAGGAAGTATGAAGTACTTCTAGAAATAAGCCCCAGTGTCACTGACAGGGGTTTACTGTACGCTCAGGCTGCGGTGGGAAGTCTGCACACAGAGGAAAGGCCACTGGCTGGCCTGTCATTTAAGTCAGAGAAGCCACTGACTCCCTTCTGAAGTAAGGTGCTGTTACTTAAAGAGAAAATAGGGGCCTAGCATGGAAACACACCCATGGAGCAGAGCTGGAATCAGCCTTCCAGGTTTGCCATCAGCTAATCTGTGCATAAGCGGCTGGGAGGACCCAGCCTCTAAACCTGCCCCCCTCCCCCCACATGTGACACCATTTAAACCTCTGTTAACACTTCCTTTTGATTTTTTTCTCTCCTCTTACTTAAAATGTATTAAAAAGAACCACAAAAAGATAAACTTTAGCTAAGCAAATTCACACAACTAAATTCAGGTAACTTTAAGACCCGTATCCTGAGGTGCCACTTGTCATGTACGCATCGTATACATGGGAACTTTCCTATAAATGAATTCTTTGTTAATCAGGTGGAACTCAGCTCGTGGAATGCAATACAAGGACTGTTTCACCCCCTCTGCAAGATGCCGTGTGTTGAAAATCCACAGAAGGAAACATATCATATGTGTGTCTAGCAGCAACGTCTGGGTGGTGGTTGAAGACTCTGTTCTGACTGAGAAAAACAGGTTGCCTTCTTGTGACTTTCACTTAGCTAATCGAGATCACTTCTTCAGCAGAAGAGAGCTCTCATTGCCTGAGTGGTGATCTGTTCTTAATCTCGTATGTGAATTCCTTTTGTCACTGGTCATTGTCGCTAGGGTGGCTTAGTTGGCCGTTCTGCCAGATCAGTGTACATGGACTCACAATTGTTCAGAAGTGATTTATTAATGCCTCTGCTTTGATGGGAAAATGTACAGTGAATCAGTATTTGAGAATATTTTTAACTTGATTTTCCTGTGATAATGACATTTATGCATAACAGATTTGGAATAGATAATGTGGATTTTACTGCAGACAAGGGCAGGAAAATAAGAGAGTGGAGTCTGAGTCTCTGCCAAGACTCTCATGCCCTGGCCAGTCTGAAGTGTCAGGAGTGCCAGGTCCTCATAATATGAAACGGAACGGGGATGGCTAGACTGTCATGCTGCCACTGGCTTTTTGTAATTTTCCTTTAAAATTTTGTGCAGGTATCAGACATTATAAATCTCTATCCCTCTATCTATCTCCATGTAAATCACCGAGCCTGGGCTGCTCAGTCTCTGGGTGAAGGTGCACTCACAGGTGAGTCAGACATTTGTTATTGTTTTTCCTGCTTCAATATAATAGTATTGTTAAGATTGGCTAGAGAAAATCTTGATTATGTTGGTTCTCAAAGCAAAGCTGTTTAGACTTTGCCATATCTCAGGACTGTTGAGAGTATTTTAAGCTCATATAAATAATCTCAAGGTCTCCAAGAATAAGTCCTGGGAACCTCTCTGCAAACCCTGCTATTTCAAGTCTCATCTGTCTACACGTCTCTGTTTCTATTTCCAAAACCATGTTCTTTTTTTACTCTCTTTAAGTATTACCCTTTGGTAGGTTCACTAAGATAAAACACTATACTCGAAAAAAGTTTATCACTTTGTAAATGAAGAAAATAATGTGATTGTTGTTAGCATATACTAATTTTAGCTAAATTGCGGTTTCAGAGGAAACTTTGGACCAAATCCTGAAGACTATTAGCAAACACAAACAAGTGGTGGCTTATGTGTATTTGTATTAAATCCAAAGCTCGTTGTCTGTTTACAAAATATACTTGGTTCTTTAAGACGACTTCCTGGAGCCTGGGTGTTGGGTTTCTCAGCCCCACATACAATGCCCTGGAATTCAAAAAGTCCTGGATTATCTGGCCAGCCAAGCAAAGGGTCTGGCTTAAAACAAAGTAGAAAGAAGAAGGATTTCAGAGAGGACCCTTTGGTTTTCTGTGCCGAGGCCTCCCCTGGAGGACTGGGGAGGGACTTCATTATTGGGAGAGGCCAGAGGTCACATTCTTAGTTTTTAAGGCAGTGCAAATAAGAGTTGCTTACGGAAGGCACTTCCTTTCCTCCGGTTTTCCAGCTGACGTTTATTTCCACCCGGTTTGCAGTGCTCACTGCCACACACACGAGTGACGAGGCGTGACTCGCCCCTGACACACGTGACAGGCATGCTTGGCTCTGACTTGACACCTCAGCAACTGCCCAGGCAGTCTTCATCCCCCCAAATGCTTTGTCTTGTGTTTTCATGTGCTAACCTTCTCCATCTTCAGGGGGAACTCAGTGAATAAGGCTCAGCCCTGATGATTCCCAAAAGCAGAGTGGCTTTATTATTTCATCACGTGAAGACAGCCAACAGGAAGTTTAAGGAGATGAGATGTTTCCAAGGGCTCATCTGTCCGCGGGAAGCCAAGCAGCAGGGGTGGCCTGGGGTGGAGAGGACCAGGGAACTCTGGATTTTCTCTGTAAGCCTTTAAGAACCTGCTTTTAGCTTGTTTGTTTGTTTGTTTATATTATTAAAAGACATTATGTGTTACTTTCACTAAAACAAACTCATTGTAAGTTAAATGGTTTTTTGTTACTAAAATTTTTCTGTATGATTGATTTAATTCTTTAAGCATAATATAAATTTTACCCATAGTTTAAATGTCCAAATTAAGGTCTTTTCCCCATTAATAAATGTTTGGAATCTGGGCCATAGGGGGAAAGACCCTGTCAAGGCTACTTGGTTATAATACATTTTGCAGCAAAGCAGTAGTAGTTAGATGGAGAGGAAGGAGTCTGCGACAGAAACAGTGGAAAACGCTGAGGTTTTCTTTTCTTTCTTTTTTTTTTTTAACTGCTATAGAGAGAATTCAGAGTACAGTTTAATAGAATTTATTGGAATATATGTATTTTTCATTTTAATAGTTTCTTTAAAGCATTATGCCCACCTTTGGCTGTCCTACATTGTATCATAAACTGAGCTAAGTGTATGTACTTTGATGAGAAATAAACTTGGAGTTAAACACTGACTCTTCCACGTGGCTTTGTAGTCTCACTCTCACTTTTGCATAAAATACATCTAACAATAGCATCTGTCTGCAGGGTTGTTATCAGAATTAACTGAGGAGGAACCTAAGTGGCTCATGCCAGGCAGGAGGATCTCTTGAGGTTAGGAGTTTGAGATCAGCCTGGGTAACATAATGAGATACTTCTCTCTACATCTCTACGAAAAGAAAAAAAAAGAAGAAAGAAAGAAAGAAAATGAAGGAAGGAAGGAAGGAGAAGAAAATTAGCTAGGTGTGGTGGCACACAGCTGTAGTTCCAGCTAGTCAAGGAACTGAGGTCGGAGAATCACTCGAGCCCAGGAGGTAGAGGCTTCAGTGAGCTCTGATAGGGTCACTGTGCTCCAACATGGGCAAAAGAACAAGACTCTGTCTCTCTAAAAAAAAAAAGTAAAGAAAGAGAAAGTTGAATGAATATTCAAGTTAGAGGGAATATTGGGCAGGCATAGAACATGTACCCAGAACAGACATGATATTACTACTACAGAAGCTGTCTCCATTTCCTTATATTTCCCGTGTCAGAGAGGATAACATTTTCTTACTTCTAAATGCAGGCAGTACTTACAAATTCAGTGTTCATATCAATGCTTGAAATCTCTTACAGCAAAATGGTTTAGTAGCAGAGATCAGTTCCTACTAAAGTGACATTATAAAATAGTTTTCTCAGGCTTTATCGTTTTTCTAGGGATGGTTTTACTTTCTTACAAAATTGAGCCTACTTGGTAGTTGTCCAAATAACTGCCCAGTAAGTCATTTAGAAATCATATCCCTTAAGGACAAGAAATTCAAAAAATTAGTATCCAAGGGCAGACCATTTTCTCTCTCACTTACTCTTTTCACTCCGGTTTCATGGGAAGGAGGCAGATGTTCCTGGACCCAGGTGGGCAGCTGTGGGGGGCGGCGGGGGGGGGGGGAAGCTGCTGTAGTTGTTACTCTTTCTGTTGGAATCAATTCATGACTCATGACGTGGTTTGTCCTTTTCTCCACCTCAGTCAAAGTCAAGGAACACTTTCACATGTGTCCTTTAACAGATTTCAAAGAACCAGGCTCAGGCTGTGGTCTCCGACTGCAGCCATCACCTCTATGTGCACACACACACTCTCGTCTGTAGCAGTGAAGCGGGGACTCAGCAACGAAACGCCAAGTTTAACTTTGCCGTCTGGTAACATTTCTTATAGGTTTTGGTCATAAAGGTTTATTAAATGATTTATTTATTAGAAGAAAACAAAAACAAACAAAAGGGGCTGGCTTAAAACAAAGTAGAAAGCAGAAGGATCTCAGGGAGGACCCTCTGGTTGTCTGTGCTGAGGCCTCCCCTGGAGGACTGGGCAAGGACTTCATTCCTGGGAGAGGCCAGAGGTCACATTCTTATCTTTGAAGGCGATGCAAGTAAGAGTTGCTTACGAAGACACTTCCTTCCCTGCAGTTTTCATGAACAACCACTGAGGGTTATTGCTGGAGAACTGGAGATCACCCATACATTTCTCCGTCTTCTGTACGTGTATGAATATTCATTACCCCACGTTTGAATAATAATCTGAAAAAGAAATCGCATATTTATGTATCCATGGAACTTTAAGTAATTCGAGTACCTCATCAATGGTAGTGATAACAAATAGTATCTAAAAGTAGGAAAAGCTATGAGAAATAACACCTCCCTGCCCTCCTCCCAGTCTCTCCTGCCACCATCCTCTGTATGCTTTGTCTGTAGCCTGGATTGCCAGGCTCTCCTGAGCTCCCACCACCCCATTTCTCAAACCTAGCTCACTCTTATGAGCCACCTCAAATTATTTTTGGAAGTAAACAGTGAAATAAAATACACAGGCTTCACCTGCAGGGAGCAGGGCCCGCTGCGTTGTCCCCAGGCCCTCAGTGGGTGAGGAAGCCAATGCCCCTTTCTACCCCAGCCACCCAGGCAATCCATATCAGGACACTCAGCGTCTCTATTGGTGTGACCCTGGTCTCCCAAGTCACCTGCTAAATGTGGGGACGGAACAGCTGGTACCTTGACCACCGTGAGACTCTATGGAGCTCATGCCTGACCCCAATGTCCCCACATTCACACAGTGGCCCAGGGAGCAGACGGCCATGGGGAGAGAGTTGCTGTCCAGGCAGGAGTGGTGGGGTGGCGGGTGCAGGTGGGGAGGGAGAGGGCGGCAGCTGGGTGGGAGGGAACCCACCAAGTGGTGGGGAGTGAGTAGGAGGCAGGAGGCCTCCACACGTGCTCTGCTGCCCCGTGGGCTCCACTTACAAACACAGTTTTGGAGAGAAAATGATTGAGAATGTTGGGGTAGTGATGGCAGAGCACTGTGAGAAAGAGCAACTCCACTCCGGGGTTCTGTCTCCACACAGGGTTTCATTTTTTTCCTTTCCCTCCCTCAAATCTAAACTCATTTCCTTCACTGTAAATTTTGTCCTGATCAGCCTCTCCCTGCCTCTGATTTCCTCATCCTTGTGCCCCAGGGAATCACTCCTTTTGGGCCACCATTCTGCCTGCCTTTCCCCAAACAGGTCTCCAGTTAAAGCACTGTAGCCTGGAATGTTAGACAGACAATGGCCACCACTCTGGAGAGCAGAGGAAGCCAAGGATACCAATAACAGAGACCCCGACTCTTACTCCTCACCAAGAGGTCACAATGCTCCATTCCTCTCTTTCCTACCTGCTCAGATGCTACTGAGGAAATTAGGGGGCTTAGAAGTGCACCAGGGCCTGCTTCACCACTCAGGAGCACCTCTGCACACACTCAGGGTTTCCAGGGCAAAATGAGAACCACGTCTCCGTAGGTACCAGGCCCCTGGTCCACCGGCACTAACCTATATATGACAGTGGAAAGGACTCTCAAAGGCCAGGCTTTATCCCGTGGGTGAGTTCACTGTTCTCTGCATTCAGCAGGGCATGAGTTGAAGGCTGGCCAACACTGTTCCAGTCCCTCCTCACAGGTCCTTATCTTAAGACCATGACTGACCAGGAAGGCCTTGGTCCAGTCCAGAGTGAGCTTATCACAAGGATCCCTTCTGAATATGCAGACCGGAGCAGGCAGAAGTAAAGTGGGGACGAGATAGAAGCAAGGCCGGGCCGGAGCAGACTGATGGATGTGGAGCTGAAGGAGGAAGGCGGATGAGATGCCCGGCAGGCAGCAAGGACGGTGCTCCCCGGGGCTGGAAACGGGGCTGAGACGAGATGCAGGGCAGGCAGCAAGGACGGTGCTCCCCGGGGCTGGAACCGGGGCTGAGACCAGATGCAGGGCAGGCAGCAAGGACGGTGCTCCCCGGGGCTGGAACCGGGGCTGAGACCAGATGCCGGGCAGGCAACAAGGACGGTGCTCCCCGGGGCTGGAACCGGGGCTGAGACGAGATGCCGGGCAGGCAACAAGGACGGTGCTCCCCGGGGCTGGAAACGGGGCTGAGACGAGATGCCGGGCAGGCAGCAAGCACGGTGCTCCCCGGGGCTGGAACTGGGGCTGAGATGCCATGCCCGGCAGGCAGCAAGCACGGTGCTCCCCGGGGCTGGAAACGGGGCAACAAACAGCCCTCTCTCGTCATTTTAAGTGGCCAGAAGCTCCTTTTGCATAGACCCTCTGCTTGGGGTTTGCTTAGAAGAATTGGACTGGAGCAGATTCCAGAACAAACCACATTCTGTGCCCCGAGGACCAAGAAATTAAACTGACTCAAGGAAGTTTGGGTAAAAACACCAAAAACTAAGATTGGCTACAAATGGGAATGGGGAAAATTAATACGATCAGCTCAGTCTCAATTAATAATATGCTTTAAATTGATCATTTTTATTTTTTTTTCAAATTTGTCATAAACATACTCAGATTTACTTTTAGCCTGGATTGAAAAGTTTTAAACCTGACATGGCAACTCATTCCTCCTTTTGGTTTGTGAATACATGTGCTATACACGTGACCTTTGATTGGTTAGGAAAGAATTAAAGAACTATTTCCTGATCATGTATCTCCTCAGTATTCATAAAATCTTATCCATGAAGCAAAATATGACAATGTACAAGTGTCTTAAAATTGAGACTTGCAACAGAGGGTTTAGTACACTTTAATATGGCCTCTGCTGCCACAGATGTCTCCTGGGGGAGTCATACTCAGCGCTGTGAGGGAATCACTTCTCTTCCCTCAATCTAATTCTTAGTTTTGTTCTTTTTGTGCAAACATCATAATTTGAGCTAGATTGGAAAATGAGGGAATTAATATTTCTGAAACACGCCTAGATATTGAAAAGAACAAATTGTTTTCTCAAGTGTACTTAGGAAATAAATTTATTCTTTAAAAGGGATAAACACATCCCTAGGCTTGGCAAAGGAATATCTAAACATTTCGACATCTATATATAGTTTATTATTTAAATTTACTTATTCCTTTTAATATCCTAGAGAAATAGGGGATATTTATTTACCAAGAAGAAGGAGTCTACAAGTGAATTATATACGTATATAAATAATAAATATAAATATACTAAATTATACACATAAATTGTATATAGATGAAATCACATCTTGGTTCTGTAATGCTTTTCACATAGTTATACTAATAGAAACTTTTGCTACTGTGTCTCCCGGGATGCTTATTAACCGTCCTGACTCCTGGTCCTCTACACTAACCTGCAGAATCAGACGCTCTGGGTAGAAACAGACAGTATGGGTTTTTAAACAAACTCCCCCTCCCTTCCATCCACACATTTTAATGCAGGGGTTGCCATTCACATTTATATAGAATGAAGTAGTAAATGTTTTAGGCATTTGGGGATCATATTTTCTCTGGAGCAACTATCCAACTTTGTTGTCATCATAGCACAAAAGCAGTGACAGATGTTATGTAAGTGACTGTGCCTGGTTGCATTCTAGTAAGCTGAATAATTGCACAAAACTTTATTCATGTTTACTGAAATTTGAATCTCATGAATATTCACATCACGAAATATTATCCTTCTCTTGATGATTCTGAAAAATAATTAAGACATGTAAATCCATTCTTAGCTCTGATGCTGGGCCAGATTTTGTCCACAAGCTACAGATTACTGACCCTTGAAGTCTGGGAACATTTTAGCCAGATTGATGGCAAACTATATAAATGATAGGCATTTACAAAGATTTGTCTAGAGCAAAAGATATTCATGATTTCCTGCTACTCCAAAAAGAAAAACACCTGGTTCTCTCTATTTTGTCATGGTGTGTGTTTACCAAAAAGGCTAACAACTTCAACCAAGAGTTTCTGCATGTTTAATTCTCACCGCTATTATGAATAAATACCAATATTTTCTTAACCTATACATCAAGTAAATCAAAACACATAGCTAAAATCTCCCATCTTAAACTGTTTTGTGGCAAGCTTAAAGGCACGTGATGCAACACGTGGTGATAAGCTGGCCTGTGGGTGGACCGGTCTGTCCTTTGTGTGGTGCTGGGAGCAGCCATGAGAGAGCATGACTCACACCAGCATCTCCTGTTTCCAAATCTTTGCTGCTATTTTGACGTCACACTATTATAGTCATCCTTTTCTTATGGGTTGCTGTGTAACAGGATGACTTAATGAGACACTAATTTGTGCTGTTCCCCTGTGTCTTTCCCACCTCCGATGAGAGAACTTTCTTGATATTTCTAGATAGAGCCTGGAGCAGAAGTTACCTGTGGACATGCCCATCATGGCCTTATATTGAGAGCTGATATTGGTCTACTCCAGACAGGAGGGGAGAGGAGGCATAGCCCTTGCATGGAAGAAGAAATTAAAGCAGAGGAGACAGGAGATTTGCAGGACTCTGAGGGTGTGTCCACTTGGATCACCATCTCTTCTTTTTTCGTAGAATGTAGGAAAAGGGGAAAACTTGGATGAGAATGAATCTCAAGAGAATGACCCTAATCCTGAGCCTGGAATGAGGAATCCTTCTTCATTGGACAATATGCCTTTCTGTGGTGAGGCAAGGGTGCACAGGTGACCAGGACGGTTGGATGCTACAAGCCCTTGGACCTTCACGTGATTTGGAGAGCAGCAATCAGTGATACAGATAGGACATCGTGACCCTGGTGAAGAGGACCAGGGGCTAGAGTTAATGAAGTTGGAGTGCAATCTACAAGAAGTATTTGTTTTCACTTGAGTATAATTTAGATTTGGTTTGCCTACTTTCCTGTAATAATTATTTTTGCATTAATTATATCCACATCATAAATTCCATATCAGCAATCACAGAAACTTCAATGAACAAATGATTTTGAGTAGAGTGATTTACTTCACTTACTGAAAAAATAAAAACCCTTTCTGGAACAAGATGAACATCCTAGAGTAAGAAATAGGTTCGTTCCTGAAGGGTATCTTTAAATCGCACTGAGGGCCCCACGGGGCGCTGCGGCTGACGAGGAGCAATGACAGTCTCTCGGCATTGAAGAGACCACGGAAGATTCCTGTGTGATTTAAGCACAGGTGAAGTTGAAGGGTAAATTGTTTAAAAAGCAATGAGATCACAAGAATTTCTTTCATTGTGTTTTATCAAACTGGTAATAGCCCTACCACATTTGTGAATGCTTGAGTTGGGAGAAATTAAATTTGATTTGCAGGAATTGGTTGAGGGTGGGATTAATTTGTTTGTGTAATACGTAAATGATGCTGATTTAATTACTCCTAAGTTTTTCTCCACAAAGTGTACCTTGGGAATTTCCTTTACCACTTCATGAATGACAAGGCCATAAGGAATTCAGCAATGCCTTTATGTGCACTCATATTTTCTTAGTCATAACAACATGGAGATAGGTCTATAGATAGGGGCAGGGTTGTTGTTTAATCCACAGTAAAAGCATGAGAGATGTGAGCCACGCTTCCCAAGTTGTAGCCTTGGTTTCTCTTATGATCTGTGTGGTTATTCCCACAGAAATAAGCCTTTCAATGTCTTGGGGCCTCCAACTTTCCATCTGTAAATAGAGGATTTATCTACATCAATGGCTTCCTCGCTAATCAGAATCACCCAGTAAGCTTTTAGAAAGCTTGGGCTCTGACTTTCCAAAATTCCTGTTCCAGGTATAGTGAAGAATTAATCCATCCTAAAGGGAGGGCTGGCCTTGGCCGTCACTACTGGGAGGTGATGTGCTGCTCCTAGGCTCAACCTGACAGGGGTGTTTTGTTGGGGGGTGGCTTGGTGAAGTGACTTATGATGGGGGCTTGGGGAGTGCAGTATTATATTCACCTTTGGGACACTGGAGACCCAGGATACTAGCCCAGTCCTCCAGAGGGGATGAGAGTCAGGTTAGCTGCACAGGCAGTGTGTGACTGAGCCCCTTTAAGGTCCTGGGCACAGACTGGGACAGGCTTCTGTGGTGGGCAGCGCCAGGCGTGTGCACAGACCCAGGTGCCTTCAGCTAGTTCTAGTCTGTCCTTTGCCTGTAACAAACATCGCAGTGGGTATAGAAGCTTTCAGGGAGCTCTGGGAGTCTTTTGAGTGAATTATCAAACCTGAGCGTAGGTCTGAAGACCCTCAAATTTGTAGTTAGAAGCAAAAGTGGCCCCCAAACTTGCAGCTCATGTGTGCAGTGAGGGTGAACTCACAGGGATCGTTTCCGCAGACTTTTCTGTTGGTCTATCATTGCATTCAGTCCGTTGGAAAGGCGCTGGAGACCACTAAATATCAAAATGTGGAGGGTCTCTCTGGCCTGTATTATACCAAAAGGTCTTTCCAGGTCTAAACTTTATTCCTCTATGTATTTGATACATTTGGTTGATGCAGTGGTTTTCTATTTAAACCTTAAGTGTAGAAAGTTGAGTGATTCATGTTCCGTACTTCATGTTACAGCATCACTCTCGGTCTCTGCAAGATTTGTCCCTTTGTGTATTTTATTGGTTTTCTTTCCTTTGAGCTCAGATTGACATTCTCATTTCAATGTATTATGTGTCCTTGTATATGGATGCATTTACGGAGGTCTGGGAGAACTTATCCCAGGCCTCCAAAACCACATAGCACCCCCTGATTGTGGTTCATGAATTTTTATTGCACATACAGGATGCAGTATTCTGGGACTCATTTTGTTTATGACTGGTTTGTGCAGCACTGTGTGTGTTGAGATGGGTTCCAGTTCTTCTACTGCATGTAACTGACTCTGGGCTCTCTTCCAAAACCTTCACACTAACACAATGTGTTCATTTATCACATTCTGCTTATGATTGTTCTAGTGCCGGACAAATTCTTCACTACCTTCTAGGATACGGGGGTGAACATCGTTGTCAGTGCCTTTTTGAGGACCTCAGTGAGTTTCCCTGAAACACATCACCAGGAGTGGGATCTGGGGCACAGTAGCCAGGCACGCTGAACTCCACAAGGACTTCACAGAGGCAGTGACACTTCCACCAATAGTGGGTAAAGATTCTTAGATTCCACATGTTTGGTACTATTCTACTTTTTAAATGTTCACCTAACTCATGATTTTCCCTTTGAGTAATCAGTTCATATCCTTTGCCTAATTTTCCATTGCAGTTTTTATCTTTTTCTTGTTGGATTGAAAGAGTTCCTTGCATATTATGAACACATTTAAATGCTGCAAATATCTTCTCTGAATCTGCCTGCTGTCTATGAATTTTGTATGTGGTATCTTTCATTTAACAGACATTCTTAATTTTGAATACTTAAACCCATCAGTGCCTTTTTTTTTAAGGTTTATCCTTTAGGGGTCATGTTTAAGAAACCAATTCCAAATCAAAATCACAGAGAAATTTGCTGCTGATTCAATAGTGTTATCGCCAAGTTGGGGTCTTCAAATGGTATGTGGTAGATAGTGAACTTCATTTTTAAGCCCGTTTTCCAGCCTGATTTGTTAAACAACTGAATCTCCAGCACTGAGTGTGATGCGCTTTGATGATACACACCCAGTTCCAACACTCAGGCGTCCTTCCGCGATCTATTTTCTTCCTCCTTTTGTTTCCGTGCTGTAATTTTTATGAACATGACTTCTAGCAGATCTTAATGTGTAATAGGAGAAAACCGCACTTTGCTCCTCTTCTGGTCTTTTAGTTTTTAATTTAAATTTCAAAATACACTTGTAGAATTTTGTTTAAAAAATTACGTTGCAATTTAGGTTGGATTTACAGCAAAGTTTATAGCATTTGATTTTCGTGTATAGCTTTTTTTTTCTGTAGAAAATCACACTCTTACTCTGTAGTTAAAAATAATTTTGTTTCTTCCCTTTCTAGAAATACGCTTCTTACTTCTTTTGCTTGTCTTGTTTCTCTGACCATGTTTTTCTTCCAATTACCTTGAATATTAGAATATGAGGTATTGTCCCGGAAATGTATTTATTTTATCTAATTTTTCAAGTTTATTGGCATATAGGTATTCCTAAGACCTGCACGTGCTTTTTCAAATGTTCGCTGTGTCTATTTGCATCTTCTTTTTCATTCTGCTGTATTTGTTGATGATTTTTCTCTCATTAGTATTCCAAGAGGTTGGTCTCTTTTTAGACTTTTCTGGTGAAGTAGCCTGTAGCTCGTACCCACATATCTGTATCACGTCTTTCCTTACTGTTCATGTTTAGTCTTTTGCTTTTTTCAATTTCTTAAGTTGAACATTACTCATTTGTTTTCTAACTTTTTTGGTTCACCAAATAATTCATGATAAGCTATGTGCTGTTTTGGGTGAAGTTATATACATTTTAATAGTGTATTTAAGTTACCTACATTTAATACATTTTAATAATGTATTGAACTTACATACATTTCCATACATTTGGCTAAGTAACATACATTTTAATAATTTATCATTTCACTTACATACTCCATAATGTCCATATAATTTGCTCTTTACCCCAATATTCATTCAGTACTGACCTATTTAGGTTGCAGATATCTGAAATTTTGCTTAGATCTTCTTTCGTTATTGATTTCTAATTTTACTAACCTTGGAGAACGTGAGTCATTATTGTCCAAATTTATTATTATTTCTTTACCAAGACAGCCTGGCAGGCCATATTGCTATGTAGAGCTCCCTGTTAGAGGTTCTTGTGTGAGCTACAAACATTCTATCCTTTGGACGTACCAATCAGACCTCTGTTGGTGGGCATTTGGGATCTGTTCAGTCTTTTGCCATCAGAAATAAATGTGGAAAAAATTTCCTATGCAAGTATCACTTTGTGTTTTTATAGTACATCTTTGAGATAGACATAAAGAGGCAGGTTGCTGGGTCAGAGTTAATCCAGACACGACTTTCTCTGTGTAACTGGATTCCTCTCTACAAGCGTCTAATGATTTTGAATCGCCACCAGCCGCATATGAGCAAACCCACCTCTATTGCTCTTACCAATAGAATATGTTGTCAAATATTTGCATTTTTGTGGAGATCATAAATACAACATAGAATGTCAAGTGCATTTAGTAAATTTTCTTTTCCTAATGAGGAAGAGAAACTAAACTTTTTGAGTTACTCCCTTTTCCTTGTAGTTTTGTTAGTTGTTTTTTACATGCTGTGAACAATATTATTAGGTCAATAAATGTTTGTAATAGTAAAATCCTAAGACCTGTCATTATTTTATGATATAAGCCATAGAATGTCTACCTTGAATTTTTATTTTGTGTGATATTAGAGCCGAGATATTGTGGCTTCCTTTTAGTTTACATTTATCTGGTTCACCTTTCTCAATTCTCTGCTTTAAAAACTTTTGGAATCTTTTTGTTTGAAGTGGATGTCTTATAGACAACATGCTGCCATCAGCATTCTATTTGACTCGGAGATTATAAATCTGAGAATATCTTGATTACTAAGTGCAACCACTTGTGCATCTCAAAGTCTTAAAGTTTGTTACATTTATTGTTCCATTTATTTTGGTGTTTTGAACTGTAAACATGTTTTTTAAAAATAGATCAATATTTTCTCACACTTCCCCAGGTATTGTTTTTGCCCTTCCCCCTAAACGAGAAACCACAGTAAGTTATTTATTCATCTGTAATCACACGAACATAGAACCTAAAATTATGTTTTCTTACTTCTGAGTTATTTCTTTGAAGAAGGTTTCGTCTAGTAAAAAATCTTCACAGGATATATGTGAGTGTGACTATAATTAAGTGGAAAATTTCACTGTTACAACAACCTGAAAATGACTATAGTTCCCCAGCCTCCGGGCTGCTGCTGAGAAGTTTGCTGTTTGTCTGATCCTCGTCCCACCATGGGCGACTGGCCTGAGCCTTTGGGATGTTTTGACCTGATGGCAGCCGTGGCTGATGAGTAAGAGAGAGACCATCACCAGTGTGTTCTCCGCCCTCCCCTGCGTGTCTCTGGCTCCCTTCCTGTCTGGGCTGCCGTTTGCCCACATTCCCCTGGAAACCAGCACCTTCTCTCCTCCCAGAGCTGTCAAGTAGCTTTAATGTCACTTCCTCACATCCTTCAACTCCTTCTCACTCCCAAGGAATCTCCAGAGTCTGGTACCAGGGGCGGAGCTGGCAGAGCACGTGTGACTGTCATCCTCATGGGAGCTGGGACGGCCCCTGTCTCATTCAGACCTTGAGCTAACAACGGAAGCTGTACCTGTGGACTTGACCAAGGCGATATGACTTCTCAGTCCCTTGTCATTGTTGTTTTACTGCTCAGTTCTTTCAGCCCTCCAAACACCCACAGGGGTTTCCTCGACACTCCAAACACCCACAGGGGTTTTCTCGACACTCCAACACCCACAGGGGTTTCCTCGACACTCCAACACCCACAGGGGTTTCCTCGACACTCCAACACCCACAGGGGTTCCCTCGACACTCCAACACCCACAGAGATTTCCTGGACACTCCAACACCCACAGGGGTTTCCTGGACACTCCAACACCCACAGGGGTTTCCTGGACACTCCAACACCCACAGGGGTTTCCTGGACACTCCAAGACCCTCCATCTAAGACAGGGGTTGCCTAGACACTCCTACACCGCC
>CAUYQV010178592.1:0-17450 GCA_963574575.1 Galagoides demidoff
TTTTTTTTTGAGACAGAGCCTCAAGCTATCCCCCTGGGTAGAGTGCCATGGCATCACAGCTCATAGCAACCTCCAGCTCCTGGGCTCAAGCGAGTCTCCTGCCTCCGCCTCCCAAGTAGCTGAGACCACAGGTGCCCGCCACAACGCCCAGCCATTTTTTGGTTGCAGCCATCATTGTTGTTTGGCGGGTCCGGGCTGGGGATTCGAACCCGCCATCTCAGGTGTACGTGGCTGGCGCCTTATGATGTAAGTCCTTTACACACACCATGGCTATCTCACTGAGTGAAGAAGAGCAGAAACACGTGCCGGTATTACTCTTTGTGTAAGGAACCTTTCTGTTTCAGAAACAAATTTGTCACATGATTCATTTTTACTTCTTTGGAATAATAATCCAAGTTCCTTTAACCTGACCTCATCATTTTAGATCTCTGTGTGTCATCTTGGGCCTATCTTCATGTTTTAATTTTTAACTTGTGGAATCCCAGACCTGGGCAGTGTCAGCAGACAAGACTTGTCACTTTCTAGGTGAACGGCACTGCACTAAGTGTCCCTGTAGTGCGTTATCTCATTTAATCCTCACCACTGTTCCCTGAGCTAAGGACCATTACTAGCTCTGTTCTCTAACAAAGGAAACAGGGGCTTAGAGAGATTAAGTACTGCGTATGCTATGGAATGAGTTAGTTTCCAAACTTACCCCTCAGAAAGGAAGGGGCCACCTT
Organism: Galagoides demidoff; assembly: GCA_963574575.1. Taxonomy (NCBI): domain Eukaryota; kingdom Metazoa; phylum Chordata; class Mammalia; order Primates; family Galagidae; genus Galagoides; species Galagoides demidoff. The sequence continues at coordinate 720 of CAUYQV010178592.1, forward strand.
ATACATGGGTCACTATGAAAGTTATGAGACAGAGTGTGTTATGGACCATTTTTTCCCTTTTAGGAAACACAGTCAACAGCTCCCTTTCTGACAGACCTGCAAAAGTTCCAACTTGCTAGGCTTATCGGTGTTGCAAGGAGGGCTTTATTGGTTTCTCTCTGGATTTTATGGTTTCTTGACTTTTGAGCGTTTCAAAAACTTTCATAATGACCCATACATTATAGTTCAATCTTTATAAGGTCTCTCAAATTATGGGGCACATTGTCCCATCCTAACTTCCACAGAAGCCTAAGATGACCTCTGATGATTCTGGCCTCAAAAGCTTATGGAAGACGTCACCCTCCAAAGGGAAAGGCAAAGAAACGGGACAGATGTTTATTAATTATTCTCAGTGCTGAAGGGTGGAGCAGTAACTTCACAGTTTCAAGGGTTAAATGTATCATAAACAGCCTTCAAAAAGAGATCTTTTGGAAGCAATATATCAATTATTATATTGTCTTTGGTAAACGTGATAGTGTAAATATTCACTGATAGGAGGAATGAACAAAATAATCGTCTTAATGTTATGTGAATGGATACTTGTGGCTCGGGATAACATTTCTGGTGACGGCATCACACGGCCCACGTGGAAATAAAACTGATGCATTGTGAAGACTGCCAGGTGACACTAATGTCAATGCCATGTATTAAGAATTTGAACAGGCCTGGTGCCTGTGGCTCAAACGGCTAAGGCACCAACCATGTACACCTGAGCTGGTGGGTTCAAATCCAGCCCAGGCTTGCCAAACAACAATGATGGCTGCAACCAAAAAATAGCCGGACGTTGAGGCAGATGCCTGCAGTCCCAGCTACTTGGGAGGTGGAGGCAAGAGACTCACTTGAGCCCAGGAGTTGGAGGTGGCTGTGAGCTGTGATGTCACAGCACTCTATCCAGGGTGACAGCTTGAGGCTTTGTCTCAAAAAAAAAAAAAAAAAGAATTTGAACAAAACTGTTTCATAAAATGGGAGAGTGAAAACAATTTCTAAATTGATATTTTACATGATTTTAAATATTTATGTGATGAAATTAATAATTGAATGCTACATGAAGTAAGCCAATTTATTAGGCCAGTGGCAGTATTATAAACAAATATTTGATTATTTTATCGATATTTGTAAATGTTTATTTTAATTCTGGTTGGTATGAAATTTTTCAATTTCCTCCCTGGGAAAATGGAGAAAATTCCTTATATTTAAGAACATATAGTAATTTATACACGTCCATCCCATGGAAAAAATGGGATAGCTGAGACTGAACCCAGACCTTCCTGACTCATGTATGTCAGATAGTATATTACATAGTATGCTGATTTCTAGAATCCCATTTCTATGGACTGCATTAAAGAAATTGTGTCTGTCACTGTGCTGTTGCATTCTCTGTCTTCAGTGTATTTAGCAAAGTTAGTAGACTGGATGCAGGCAAGGATCTAAGGAATTCAGTACCCTAAAGGCACACAAGTGATTACTAGGTTTAGGTGGTGGAAGGTGCTCAATAATGCATGCTAAGATTGTTATTCATTTCTTTACGCTTCCATTCAGTAGCTTAAGGGGGAAATCCTTTCTCCAGAATAATTTTATTTTTCACAGACTTATTCTACAGAGGGGAAGAGGGATCTGCACCAGATAATTCCACTTCCAGGAATATATCTGACCCATTGCTACGTGGGCATTACATAAGAGCCTTATGTCATCTAACCTCTCTGGCCCTGTCTCCTTGTTGAGAGAACAGGGACATTCTTTATAATTATTTCTCCTTTCCCCATTCACACCCTCCCTTTTCCCCCCAAATGGGAAGGTATCTGGATTGATGGTTATATAATAGCGCTCTTGCCTTGGGATGAGTAATTATACGTGATGGAAAACACATGAAAGTATCTTGTAAGGCCATTAGCTTCCTCCTCTCCCATCCACACATCCCTACTATCTGCCCCCACATCTTTGGCTAAAAGCTAAAAGCAATGGATAGAAATTTTGTGATACTACTTCTTGGTTTAATGCAAGTTACCACAGGCTTTGAGGCCTGCCTTTACTTCTTTCTATAGGAAACTGACTTTTTCTCCGCCCCTGGTTGAACGCTACATAAAGTAAGTCAATTTATTAGGCCAGTGGCAGTTACTTGGATGTTCAGACATATGGTCTGCAAATTGTTTCATTCTGTTTTAAATAAGTTCCTCCCCACGGGCTCCATTCTCTCTGCCATTTATGCCACAGGTGAAGTCATGAAGATGCTTATTGTGGCTTCCTGTTAATATTCTAAGGCCGGAGGCTCTGAACAGCAGGATGTCTGCTCTCCAGCTGTTTTTCCAACAGGAAGAAGGGATGAAATAAACAAAGCATACACAGTAGTTCATTCGAAACCACAGGTAATCCACAGCTGCCGTGAAAACAATTCTGGATTGCCAAACTGGTCCACCATCATAGATTCACAACAATAAGAGCCATTTCAAAATATTTTCAGGGTAGTTGACAGTTTCTTTCAAGTTCTTCAGATCCAGAGGGGCAGCTAACCTGTAAATCCAGGTTTGGACCAACGAGATCAAACTCTCCTGCTTTTAAAATGATTTTTAAAAGTTCTAGGTAGAGGACGGGGGCAATCTTGGTATAAGCATGCAAAAATTACTACTGTGCTAGTGTGATCCTAAATTTGAATATAAAATGTTCTCGAATGGACAAACCCTTCAAAATAGGACAAGCGTTGTGCAACACTCTTGCTAAGATCTTACCCCATAATTTTAGGAAACATTGTTTCCCCAGACACGTGGGGGAATTGAATCCAGCCAATTGAATATACAGAAGTTTTGTTATATGACTTGCCCTGTTTAGTGATATAGAAAACATGGGCACATATGAAAGCTACTGGAGAAATATTTATTGAAGAAGGGAACAGAACCTGATTCCTGCACCACTTGTCTAATGGATATTGATATGAAGTTCGGAATCCAAAGCTAATTTGGATTAGCTTCCTTCCAGATTTAAACCCTAAGGTAATAGACACTACATAAGGCACCTGACTTACATTCTCAACGTCCAGGATGATGTGTCCTCAAAGAAAGATCAACTTACCTTTTAGTCATCTATAAGATCTAAAGACTGTACCTTTGAAATGTTGCCAATGAATTCCCAAAGACTCTTTTTTCCCCTTTCGAACAAAGTGTGCATTTATTCATCTCGATGAAGCAATACTCAGTGCAGGGCCAAGTATGATTCAGAATGAAATGGGAATTGGATTAAGCAAACCGTGCAAAACTGTAGGCCTGAATGACTGTAGACACTGTCAAGGAACACGGGTAGCATTGACGTGGACTTAGCAAGCCAGCCGTGTTTACCTGGCCGATGGTGACCCTGGAAACACAGATGCACTCAGTTCTATTGTATTAGGTTATTTGCTATGTTTACAGCTTACCCCCAACCTGCTGGTATTATTTTTCTTCTTGTTTGTCCCCTGCAGTCACCGTTACCTCAGCCCACGGGTAGTGTTGTCTAAGAAGTTTGGTGGGTAGCAAAGTTTCACTTAAAGGATACTTCACCACTGCATTTGACCGTCCTGGACTTCAGTTCTGAGAATATTTGTGTGAGTGTTAATGTGCTAGTGGGAGGCTGAATTCTAGGGACCAATTCCTACTGGGAAAAGTAGAGGGAGTGCAGCCACAGGTGGGCAGGCGGTCAAGACCTAGGGTTGGCCGGTTAGACCCTCTTCTAGCACTTTGTACTACATTGGGAGGGAATATTTTCAGCGCATTCATCACTTTAAGTGAGGTACAAACACCTTGCTCTGATGTTTTTGGATAGTAGACAATTAAGCTCTCTGCTTCTGAGCTTTAACTCCCCTGGATTTCGAGCACTTTCAAGCCTGTTTTTCTAGCTACTGCTGAGCCCCCTAGATATACTTCCAATAAGTTCTCTTTCATGAGGGTTACTTGAATCGGTTTCTAATGCTTGCAGCCAGACATCATGAAGCAGCCTCACAATCTAGAGTGTGGGTGAAGGGATTAGTAGCTGTGACGACAGAGCAGCTTGGAGGAGGTGACACCTGAGCCATATCTCAAAGGGTTTTCCTAAGTAAGAAACTGGGGGAAGAGCACTGTGGGTGGAAGAAAAAACACATGCAAAAGTTTGGAGTTTAGAGCAGCTGGGGCTGAGCGTCACGCAGAGGAAATGCCAGTAGCTTTGGTGGTTGTGCTACATGTTCACATGCAGAAGTGAGACAGAATTCTGAGAGCCACAGTGTCGTGTTCCTGCAGGGGTAGTACATGTATGCCGATCAGCTCTTTCCTCTGTTAGAATAAACCGTGCCTTAGTAATGGTGATGGTGTCTAACACAGGGGCTGGCCTAGAAAAGGGGCTTAGCATTTAGTGAAAAAATGTCACAGTTGAGTTCAGTTCTTCTGAAATACTTTCTCTGAGATTTTAGGGGTGGAAGAACTATAAAGAACACAGGTCATGTGTTCCTTGGGTGCCAAAAATCTACATCCCATTTGGAAACTGGACAGTTCTGTTCCCGAGCTGAGGCAGGATTGCACAGGGAACATTCTAGTCGGTGGGGAGCCTCTCCTGTGTTTGTAGAGCTCCGGAGAAGAAGGAACTAAGGCACCATTCTTGCAGGATCTTTCGGAACTTAGCTATGTTTTTAGCCAGGTAAGTTCCTCTCTATTTAACTCAAGCCTTCCTGCTCACCTCATTTCCTGTTGTCCTCGCCTTAGAGGGTATGAACATCACGGGCCAGCCAACCTCCTCGGTAACAACAACCTTTCCCATGCTTGACGTTGATTACTAAATTACCTTTCGCCTTCCCTTCCAGTTCTCTGAGTCTATTTTCCAGCCTTTAATCATCTCCACGGGTCTCCTCCCAACCCCGTCCAAGTGTACAAAGTGCCTCTTAAGGTACTTTTCAGTTTCAAAACAAACACCAAAGTTTCCAGGCTTGTTCAAACCAGCAAAATGAGATGATTTTCTAAGAAAAAAATACATTAAAAAAAGATATTTAGGGGTTCCTGCATGATGAAATGGTATTCCAACCTATTAATATAAGAAAAACATTTTAATACTGATCTTTTCAAGCTGATGCTGTTTTAGGTGCAGTTCTTGTCAAATGACTCCCAAAAGGAATTTGGAAAAATTAATACAATAAATGATTGTAGAGCATCTAATATGGGCCAAGCATTTGGTGTGACACTAGGGACTCAAAGGTAAACAAGACAGGTTCCTACTATCAAAGAGCCCATGATCTAGTGGTTGAGTCAGAAATAAACAAATAAAAGTCATTCAATGTGACAAGACATGGTGGCTCATGCCTGTAATTCTAGGAGTCTGGGAAGCCAAGGTAGGTGGATGGCTTGAGTTCAGGAGTTCGAGATCAACCTGAGCAAGAATGAGCAGAGACTAAAAATAGAAAAATTAGCTGGGCATGTTGACAGGCACCTGTACACCTGAGACTACTTTGGAGGCTGAGACAAGAGGATCACTTGACCCTAAGAGTTTGTCATTGCTGTGAGCTCTTATGTCCTACTCAGGACAACAGACTGAGACTCTGAAAAAAAGATCATTCAGTTAGACCGAGATAATAGAACAAATAAAGGAATAAGAAAAAGTGGTGGCAGAAAAGAAGAAGAAGGTAGCAAGTCTACCTGGTGAGGTCAGGCTTGAGCAGATTCTTGAAAGAGGACTAAGGTTTGAAAGGTAGGTGAAGAAGGATGTTTCTTTTGCAGACCTAGAGAGAGTAGTGAGTTAAGAGGTTCGAAGATGTAAAATGGCCACATGTGTTCGGTAATTAACTTAGGATAGAGGGGGCCTGTGGCAAGAGACGAGGCTAATGAGGACGAGATCACAGAGGGCTCCATGTGCTACTCAGAGGAACAGGAATTTCATATAGCAATGGAGCCATTAAGTGTTTGTGAGCCATCAAGTGTAGTAATTTTGGAAGATTCTCTGTCCAGAAGACTCATCAAGTTAAGAGGAATACCTTGGAGGGGAATGGGGTTGGAGCAGGGTTGGCCTGGAGGCAGAGAGAAGAGTTAAGAGGAAGTCGTGATGGACAGATGAGAAATGGTGTGGGCCTGGGTGAGTCATGCTGAGGGGAGAAGCTGAATCAAGCTAGGTGATTTTGAGGAAGCTCCATGACAGATGGGAATGAACAAACAGGGTAGATACTGTAAAGTATAGTGGATAGGTAATGTTTAAAAAATTCCTTCATCTCAGTGTTAGGTTCCAGAGGCCAGCTTTGCCAGACTTCAAGTCATAGAGTTGAAAAGCTAAGATGGTGCCTTCCAAAGCCAATGGGGAGAATGTTCCAGAATCAGTGTTAGTTTTGGTATCAGAGAATCAGACGAGGAGCTCAGAAGGAAATTAGAAAATTCAGTGAATGACTAATCATCCAGGTTGGCCCACAGTGGGGGAAACATAACAGCTAGTTGTCTGTAGTAATCTGTGTGACTTATGTGTGTAGGATCTGTATCTATAACACGGAAGACAAAAAATAAACCATACAAAGTAAGGCTGCAATCAGATCAGACTTTACTTTTCACACATTAGAGTGAAGATAATAGGTGACGATTGAACAGGTGTAGAGTTGCCATGATTGCCAAATTTGTTGGCTTTTTGGCAGCTTGTGACTGCTATGAACCTAAAGTCCCTTCTGTTGCCCCTTCCTCCTCTCCCTGGAGCCTGGTTGTCATGGTGATGAGAGCAAAAGTGGCTTCTAATAGGAGCTGAGGATGGGCCAGGGGGTCTAAGGGGATCCAGAATATGTGTTGATGGTGGAGAGAGAAGGATGGTGATGGAGGTGGAAAAAAGCAGGCAAACCGCTGGGGTGGTGGTGGTGGTTGCTTGAGACAGTGACTTAGAGGTGCAGAGACCTCAAGGGAATCCTTCAAGTGTTCAGCCTTCAGAGATAAGGGAAAATGAGGTCAAGTTGATGAACTTTCTGCTTGCGGGGTGGGGATGGCAAATTCTGGAAATTCATCTGTGATTTTGTACCATCAGTTGGGTTTTAGAACGCTTAGTATTTGCACTTGATTATTTTTCTTAGAAATCTGTCATTATCCTTCAAAAGATAAAATGAGCCATATTTGGGAGAATTAGTCGAGATGAATTCTGAGGATTGTGTTAGGAAAGCTAGCTTAATCTCTGCAGTTATTTGTCTTTGATCTCTAATCTAATAATAGTAATGACAACAACAGCAACAGCCAGGCACCTGGTGCTTTACATATATATTCGCATTCATTCTTACAACAAGGCTGAAAGGTAGGCATTATTTAAGAGCTAAGAAATCCGAAGCCCAGGAGGCTGAAACCATGTCCGCAGCTGCATTGCTGGTTGGTGGTGGAGCCTGTGGTCAGTGGTGGACCCTGTATTCAGAACCAGTCCTGTGTGACTCGCAGGTTTTGGTGTCTTCATCTCCTGTTTTTTCCCAGCCCACTATAGTAGGGACTGAACAGTGGAGAGATACAGGCACAGTCACGCCTTGTCAGAGTTAGCAAAATGGGGTATGTGGCCTGCTTGGGAATTCTGGTCAACAACTCCATAGTGGTTTTTTTTTTTTTGACTCTGGCTGTGCTGGCTAGTGGTTTCTGTCAGGATTCCGAGTGAAGAAAAGGAAGATGACATTCGGTGCCTGAATCATACTGCCGGGTGGCCTTGAGTTTGGAGGCCAATGTTCCTGTGATTGTTCTCCTGGGTTTTAATGTATGTCCCTGCCAAATTGCAGGCACAGTGTCTGCCAGAAAGAAGGATGGATATCAGATGATTGGATGGCATCAGGCAGCTGTAGAGAACGCTATTTGGATGAGAGCACCCAGGGCACATGCACAGGGCTGTCTTTTCTTGGATGCTTTCCCAAGTGGGCATCTAGTGCCCGTTTCCTGTCCATGATACTTGCTATGATGCCTCTGATGTGAGATGATGAGACCATGTAGAGCTTGGGTGATGCTAATTGGCATAATTTAAAAATATGGAATTATACAGACATTTTTGGCTTAGAAATCCAAGATAATCTTCGCTTATAAAGTCAGTACGTAGTTTTGCAACACCCACTATATTTTAATCACTGTTCTATGTACAGGATATATCATTGATTAAAACAGAGAAAAATGATTGGCCTGGTCAAATTCTTATTCTAACAGATCTATGTTCTTCTTCTAGGTATATGTCCATAAAAATCAATTCAGCTCATATCCTGAGTGTTGAATAGTGAAATGTTCTAGGATTTAGTGATGAACAAGAAGAGTCAGTTCACAGCCCTATACTCAGAATAAGACAAAGATACACACAAGCCTAGTATGAAGACAAATATGACCAAGTTCATAAATAAAGTAAATGTAAGAAATTAAAGCAGATGACCTCATATTTGATTAACAGAATTAGGTCTTGCAGAGGGAGTGGCATTCAAATTGTTTCTTAAAGGGTGGTGGGATATTGATCATGGAGATTAATGGGAAAGTCATGTCAGGTGGAAGGATCTGCATGGTAAGCACATAGGAGTGTTTGAGAAGAACGAGAAGACTAGTTTGGGAGATAAGTCTGAGAAAATAGCATGAATGGTGTTGTAGAGGGCCAATAAGTGGCTGGGTCTTATTTTGTAGAAAGAGGGAAGATATTCAAGGTTTATGAGTATGGAGAAGACATGATCAAGATACTTTTTAAGGGGGAAAGTAATTGATCCTTTGAACAACTTTATACTAGACACTTTAACTTACACTATCTTATTTGAAATGAACCACCATTTTATGGAGCAAATTGGGGCTTTGGGAAAATTACTCAAGATCACACAGCTAGAAAGGGAGAAAACCAGGGTTTGAATATAAATCTATCAGGTTTTGAAAGTTTCTTTTCAAATCAGTAATAGTGTTTGGTATCGTCCAGGTGAAAGGATTCAAGAGCTTAAACTAGAGAAGAGGCAGTAAGAATAAAAGGAGTTGAACATTAAGGAGGCCTGGTGGGAGCTATATGTTGGAAATGTTTCTTAGGGAATGTTGCAATGGAATTTAAGAATGGATGGGAAGGGAAGATAAAAGAGAAGAAGGGGTCATCGATGATTGAGGGTTCCAGCTGGTAGAACAGGGTCACCATTAGTAGAAGTTGGGAAGTCGAGTGGAAGAACTGGTTTTATGAAGGAAGGGAATAAATTTGGTTTTGAGCATGTTTTTTGCCTTGTAGTGTTGGAAGGGCAGCCAGATATCCGGTTGGCAGGTCTCAACGCAGGTCTGAGCTCATGTCCAAAGAATTGGGAGCAATCTATGCAGAAGCGACTGCTCCACTGGATACTATCATTAAGGGAAAAACATAATTGGACATGAGTAGAGGGCCAAGCCAAGAAGATTAGAGACTGGGTTTTAGTGTAAGAAGAGCCAACAAAGGATTCAATTCTTGTTCTTGAAAATATGACCACAGTAAGGGAAGTAAAGAGAAAATAAGTGTTTTCTTAGCATCTGATATCAAGAACCTTTAGAACGTGGATTCTTAAATGCTCCACAGTGACTGCCATGTTTCCTCATGTGTTTGTTTGGGTAACTTTTCTGTCACTTGTATAATGACCTAAAATGGCTTCTTGTGCTGTCATGTCCCTGCCATCTAGGAGGCCTGTGTTGTTCCTGGATGTGCATGACTGACTCACATACCAGCATTCCTCTTTGGGAATGTTGGAACAATATCTCCGAAAACCCTGCTTTTAGTGGTTGTTTGACTGCAGGGAATGTCCATATGGTTTTTCCCCCACAACTCTCTTCATATCTTTTCCATTTTATCCCAGTAGGAAAACATAAGGATGACTGGGATCCTGAGTGGGACACACCTGAAGACACATTGGAATAAACCATTGTAAGGGCTTTAACTCTGTGTACCTTGGGAGCCTGGATCTTTATCTCTCTTTTGGTCAAGAACCAGCGCAGTCCACCTTTGAGAGTTTATGAAGAAAAGCAAATTCAAACAAGTGATTCATAGATTACGAGTATCATGAAAAACAGGAAATGAGGGAGCAAGGCTATAATCAATCTTTATAAACGGTTAGTAAATCCTCCCTTCCCACATGAAAAGAATTGGCTGTGAAGAGGTACGGTGTCCCTTTTAAAACATCCACATTCTTGAAATTATGAAGGGATGGTTCATGATGTTTCATTTCACTGAAACTGTTTTTATTTTTTCCTCCACTTTTTCATGTCCTTTCCCCAATTCACTTGTTCATGGGGCTTTGTTTTGCCCACTGCTCAATTACCAGAGCCCAGAGCAAGACCTAGCAAGAGTAGGCATTCAATATATAGTAGAACCTCTATAAGTTGACCACTCAAGAGACTATAACAACCTGATCAACATATGGAGGTGGTCCACATAAGGAACTAGGCCTACTGTCCTCATACGTAGATGTGGTACATATCTGGCCTGTGAAAACTAGGTCAATGGAAGGAAGTGGTCAGCTATAGAGGTTCTACTGTATATATTTGTTGAGTCTCACAGCTTATATGTCTACTTATCCATTGGTTCTTTAATTCTTTCTCTTTTTCATGCATTTATCAAATATTTATTACTTTTTAATGAACCAGAATCCATGCTAGTTCTTGGGGGATAAAATGATGAATCCAAAGTTGTCTCTTTCCAAAATAAGCCCATAACCTAGTGGCATGATAGAGACATAAACTGAGCTACAGTTCCCCTGGGTGAACACAGTGTTAGACCTGAGCACATTTGCAGGCTGTGCCACGTAGAGGATGGAGAGGGGGAGGGGCAGGGGGAGGTCAGTGGAGGCTTCCGGAAGAAGGAAACTTCCCTTCCTGTACTTTAGAGATCTCTCAGTGTTGATTATCTTTTTGCTTTCTCTTATCTTCAACCTCTTCCTCTTTACTGTGTCTTTCCCACCAACCTTTAGAGTTGTTCAAGCCTCCACCATCTTAAGAAAAACAACTTTTCTCAGCCCTGCACCCCTCCAGGTACTTCCTTTGCCTGCTTTCCCCCTTATCCTCTCTCTTGCCTTTCATTCCTAAGCCTGCTGAAATCGGGCCCTCACCTTGACCTCTCCTCTAAATTGCTCTTAAATCAGGTCAGTAATGACGTCTTGGTTGCTAAATCTAATGGAGACTTTCTGGCCCTTTTCCTTGGTTGCATTTGACCCTGTTGATGCTTCCTACATGATTACCCAGCTCCCTTGGTTTCTCTGACTTCCCTCCTTTTCTAGTTGTCCTGCTGCCCTGACTCCCTGTTTTCCAGACTCTTTCTCTCTGTTTTGCAATCATTTAGAGGTTGGTAAATGTTGAAATTACTCAGGGATCTCTTTTAACTCTCTATTTTCTCCCTGAGAAAGCTTACCTTCATTGATTCTAATACTATTTTTATCCTGATGATTTCTACATAATATTCTCCAGCCAAGAGCCGTCTTCTGATCAATAAATCAGGAGAATTCAATGAATCAGGAATAAAATATCTGTATTCCTTTATTTGTCCATGAACTATTTGCCAGTGTCAGTCAGATGTTGAAAAATGTTATGGAGAAAATAAAGCAGATGAGGGAGTGCTGGTGTGTGGATGGGAGATTTTTCTCTTTACAAAGGTGGTCAGCAAGTCCTCTCTAATAGGATGATATTTAAGCAGAGACCAGAATGAAGGGGGTGGAGGAGGGAGCCATGCAGATATCTGGGGAAGAGTTCCATTGTCAGAGAAAAGAGTAAATGTGAATGGTCATCAGTGTCATTCTACTTTGAGTAAGAAGTTCCAGATGAGAGTCTTCTCCTTTGGGACCAGAGGTGGTTAATCCGGGGAAGAAGTGACTGGTAACCATTTCTATATTCTTCCTTCTTGCTCTTACAATCAACAAATGGGCTTCTTTTCTTGCTTAATGAATCATAGAGGTGGGCTAGAAAGAATTGAAATAGTCTCTGTAAATTACTGGCTATACCAGAAACCATTTGGCAACAATTATCTTCCCCCACAAAACCACTTCTCTGCCCATGTTCTCACTGTCAGTGACAGGCACTGGCCCTCGCCCTGCTGCCCAAGCCAGGCACGCAGGCATCATCCCCAGCTCCCAGCCCCAATATCTGATTTATCACCAAGTTCTAATAGGTGGCATCTTCTTTCAAATCTGTCCCTCTCCCTCCATCTCTGTGGCTGCTGCAAAAACAAACAAACAAACAACCCCCCCACCTCCACAAAAAAACCAGTTACCTTCATTTCTGGTCTGAATGATTGCCCCAGACTCTTCTGGCTTCCTCTCTTCTGGTCCCTTTGTCCTCCAATATACTATCTGCAGGCAGGCTAGAGAGACGTCTGTAAATGGAAATGTACTGTTCAGCTTTTCAGTGGCTCCTCATCCTTCCCCTGGGAAAGATGCTGTCCACTCTCGGCACTCCATACTCTTCACATCGAGCTATTCTGAGTCTCTCAAAACAACCTGTGCTCTTCTTGGATACCTTATTGCCTTCTTCCCGTCCCCTCTCCTCCCATGTACTTGGCAAAATCCCACTCATGCTTTGGATCTTGGCTTGGATGTCACTTCCTACAGAAAACGTCTGACTTTGGCTGAGAACCTGCTGTAGATGCTCCATCTTTCCTCCATTGCACTTTTCATTGGACTGGAACCATTTGTTGAATTGTCTATAACCCCGACCATAGTGTGAGTTCTCTGCAAGCAGAGACTGTATATGTGTCTCGTTACACCCTAGTTAGTGCCATAGAGTGGATGTTTGATAGTTTTTTTTTTGTTGTTTTTTTGACGACTGAATGAGTGCATGAAGGAACACTTGATCAAAATTAAAGGATGGGGTCAGGCATGGTGGCTCATGCCTGTAATCCTAGCACTCTGGGAAGCCAAGGCGGGAGGATCCCTTGAGCTTAGGAGTTTGAGACCAGCCTGAGCAACAGTGAGACAATGTCTCTACTAAAATTAAAAAAAAAGTTATCTGGGCATGGTGGTGGGCACCTGTGGTCCCAACTACTTGGGAGGCTGAGGCAGGAGGATGGCTTGAACCCAGGAGTTTGAGGTTTGCTGAGTTGGCTGATGCCACACCACTCCTGCTAGGGCAACAGTGTGAGACTGTCTCACAAAAAAATAATAATAATTAAAGGATGAATAGGAGTTACCGGGACAAAAGAGTAATGGAAACACAGAGGGTATCCCAGGAGGATAGCACCTGGGTGAGGAACATCATGGCAGATGAGGGAAACTATAAGCGGTTTGGTGGTTCTGGGACATTGAGCATGAATATAGAGTTGGCAAGACAATTGAGAGCCCAGACAAGTCATGGAAGGTTTGTGGGTGTCAGGTGAGGAGATTTAAACTTGATCTTGTAGGCAATATGGAGCATATAAGATATCTTTGGATATTTAATTCAGAAAGCTGCATGAAGATTAAATTTGAGAGTAGCAAGAAGGGAGATGGAAAAAAGTGGTTGGGAGGCTGTGGCATCCCTTCCTGGATCTGCCTTACGATGTGATTTATGCTCCCTCTTCTTACTCTGCCATGACGTCAAATGGCAAAAGAGATGTTTGCAGATGAAATTAAGGTGCTTAAACAGTTTTCCTTAAAATAGGGAAATTATGTAGGTTGGCCTCACTTAATCACACAATCTCTTTAAAAGCAATGTTGTTTTTTTTTTTCTGACAGGTTACAGAAGTCAGAGAGAATCGCAGCATTGGAGAGGTTCAATGTGAAGGAAAATTTCACTTTTCTTTTCTTTTTTTTGAAGACAGAGTCTCACTCTGTTGCCATTGCCCTAGGGTTGAGTGTCATGGCTCATAGCTCACAGCAACCTCAAACTCTTGGATTCAGGCGATTCTCTTGACTCAGCCACCTGAGTAGCTGGGACTACAGGTACCTACCATGATGTTTGGCTAATTTTTCTTTTTTTAGTAGAAATGAAGTCTTGTTCTTGTGCAGGCTGGTGTCAAACTCCTGAGCTCAAGCAATCCACCTGCCTCAGCCTCCCAGAGTGCTAGGATTACAGGCCTGAGCCACCACACCAGGCCAGGAGGGAAATTCACTGATGTTGACTCTGAAGATGGATGGATTCACATGGAAAGGGACTGAGTGGTTTCTAAGAGCTGAGAGAGGTCGCTTTGGGACAGCTGGCAAAGAAACAGGGGCCTCAGTACTATAACCACAAGGAAATAAATTTGGCCAGTAACCACATCGGCATGGGAAGCAGAGTGTTCCTTAGAGTCTTTTGACAAGATCTGAGCCCTGCTGGCCGATGCCTTGATTTCAGTCTCGTGAGTGGCACCCTGGGACGAGAACCCAGTCCTGCCATGCTGGACTTCTGACTGCATAACCACCAAAACGAGCCAATGAATCAATGAATTTTTTTTTCCTGAAAGTTACATTTATAGAATTCTTTTATGTAGCAATAAAAAACCAGTACAAATTTCAGCAAGATATTCTTGTATTACTTTTAGCTATTCATAGAAGGATCTTACTCATATCTTCTTTTGGTTTATGAACAATTCTTGTTAGACTGAATCATAATAAAAGGACAGCTAACTCTGAGGATGGGTTGCCAAATGTTATGGCACAAACTTGACAACTGATACCTCCACGAACGCTCACCAACGCTTTGTGTGAGAGGCACCGATGACAATTTTCCAGAGGAGGAAACGGAAACTCCGAGAAGCCACGTACCACATTTAAAGTCACTCAACTAGCAGTCGGCAGAGTGAGGACTCGACCACAGGTTTACTGTGTCCCATAGAAACCTGTCAAAGAGTTGAGTGATTCTGTTAGTACTCTTAACATTTAGCTCTTTGCCAGAGAAGGGTTTTATGGGCTAAGAAAACACAGAACTAGACAATGCAAATCCTTTTCAGGTTCAAGTTGTATACTGTTTCCGTTTGGGATCCATTAAGGAATCATCCTGGGCATGATATCAATTTAGTCTCTTTTGTGTTTTGTTGTAACCTGGACAAGGAGAAGGAAGAAGAAAATGAAAAGTAATTGGAGAGAAATGGTTAGAACTAATAAAAAAAAAATGGGCCTGATGTGGTTTAAAAGCAGAGGTTGAGTCACAGATGGATCCAATTTGGCAATTCCCTGTTTCATGTCCATTCAAGCACGGGCAGATGTCCTTTCTTCGTGTGTTATAGAAAGCTTGAGGCCGGCTGCCTTGTGCCAAGGAAAAAAAGGCAATTAAATATTTTAATATTTCCTGCCTATAAACTGCTCCCTGTTTTATTACTTCAAATGCACTGGATTTAAGAGGAGGTGTGAAAGACTCCTGAACCATTAATAAGAGGCGGCAGCTGCTCTTGGAGAGCAGTGCTACGTGGTTTTCAAAGGCATGTTTTTGGTCGAGGCACCTCAGTCGGCAGACGGTTGATTTACGATTGCCTTGAAACTGATACAGAAGCATGAGGCAAACACTCACAGAGCTTCCAGAAAATATTCAGGCAGGACACAGACAATGAGTTCTTTTCCTTGGGGAAAACGTAAAGAAATAAAGGGAAGAAATATGAAAGCAGGGGTCTGGAAGTTACGGTGCAGAGTAGAATCAGCGTGAAAAAGGCAAGTCTTTTCCCAGAGTGAGGCTGAGCGAGGGATGAATTTCAAGTCGTTTTTTTATTTTTACTTTTTGGTAAGATTTCTGTTCTTGGATGAGCAGAATGAACAGTAGAGACTTCATGATTTATTTAAGTCTTCGCTTCACATAGAGACATGCCCTTAAGTTAAAAGCTAAAACCCGAGCTGTAGTTCTATTTTGTCTGACAACCAACTAAAGGGAGCCAAAGTGCTATTTCCCAAAGGTCTTAAACTCGATTTTTAAAAAATGTTTACATTTTTTTTTAAGTTTTGGGAACCATGTATGCCAAGTCAAAAGATGAGGGGTTAAAGATTCAGTTCAACCTAGCAAACCTTTGTTGAGTGTTACCACGTGTAAGCTCATGCTGGGAGCTGGGGAAGTTACAAAGAAAGCCCTGCCCTCTCTCTTTGTCTGCTGTAGGTGTTCTGGCCTTCTGATGGTCATGTGGAAACTTTTTTTGAGCAGGCTGAAAGATGTTTCTTAAGCTTCAAGGATTCTTGTGCCACTTTTCCAATGTTGGCTGTGAACCACCTTATTATTTACTTAATTTTTCTTTTGATAATTTAGTAGCCCATAGTTTAAGGCACTTCACCTTCATCTTTAAGTAACACCTTTGAAACCACAGATGTAGTATGCTAGGTAGACCTTTTCAAATGTACCTTTGAGTCAATGAAGTTTAAGAATATCCTTACCTGAAGTCTTTCAGGCCAGATGTGTGTTAAAATTTAGAATATTCTTGGATTTTACAAAACTCACAAAGTGCACACTCTGTGCGTTAGGTATCACCACGAGGGGGCTGTGGGCAACACCCCATACTCAAAGATTAACCTTTCTACACTGAGCCATATGAAGGTTTGCACTCACCAGAATGGGGGCTAAATAAAAATGTTAATAATCTCATGTCAGTCGGAAAGCCTTTGGTTTGAAAAACCTTTAGGATTTCATAATTATAGATAAAGAATTGTTGAGCTGTAAGTTCAATTTATAAAAGTCTGTGCAGAACCTGAAACAAGAGCTGTCAGTCATGCTGAAGGCATGGATCATCATCACACCTTTCCTTCTGATCCAAGGTGGGGCTACCATTCTTTTTTTTTTTTTTTTGAGTCAGAGCCTCAAGCTATCGCCCTGGGTAGAGTGCCATGGCATCACAGCTCATAGCAACCTCCAACTCCTGGGCTCAAGCGAGTCTCCTGCCTCTGCCTCC
>CAUYQV010178594.1:0-21252 GCA_963574575.1 Galagoides demidoff
GTGAGGAGGATTTCTCTGAAATAATTGGTCCAGACTTGTGAATGAATGATTCCTGGTAAATGTTTTCTGATCTCATGGTTATGTAAAGAATAATAATAAGGGAAGGTGCCTTCCCTTCTTCCCAGAGGTAACCTATAACTAAATTCTGTGTTAATCATTCTGCTACATAAAAAAAAAAAATAGTTTCATCACACACACATGTATTTATTAAAACAAATAGTTTTCGTTCTTCTGGTTTCAAGCCCTATATGAATGCATTTATTCTTTTGGAGCTTGTTCCACATTACTTGAACTTCTGGTTCCTTTTTACTGAAGCATTCCATCTTCAATCATTTCTCTCCTCTTGCATTTCACTATAAACAGACAGGAGAAACCAAGTCCCTCCAACTATGCTTAGAAATCTCCTCAGCTAAATATCAAATTTCATTACTTCAAGTTTTACTTTCCACAAAACACTAGGATATGGACACAATTCAGCCAACTTCTTTGCCATATGTATAAACATCTCAATGGAGACAATTTTTTTTTTTAAAGCTAAAGCAAATTAAAGAGAAAAATTCCTGGGAATTGTAAAATAATAACCCCCAAACTATCTTCCATCGCCTTCCTTGTTCAACATTAGTCTTTCTACTGACTTTTTCCCCTTAGCATTTTGACATACTCAAATCTCTTTCCTCTTTAAAACAAAAATGAACCACAAATAAAAACTTCCCTTGAACTTGCTTTCTTCTTCTTCTTCTTCTTCTTCTTTTTTTTTTTTTTTTTGCAGTTTTGGGCGAGGGCCAGGTTTGAATCTCCCACCTCTGGTATATGGGGCCGGCCTCCTACTCCTTTGAGCCACAGGTGCAGCCTGAGTTTGCTATCTTCTAATTTCTCCTTTCTTCCACAAGGCAAATTTCTTGAAAAAAACAAAGATTCACTATGTCAATTTCTCCATTTCTCATTTTCTCCTTCATCTGTTGTGATCTGGCTCCACTATTTTACTGACCCTGCTCTTCCTTATTAAAGTCAACACTAACTCTTAGTTGTAAAAGTCTATATAAGCTTGTCTGTGCTTATTTTACCAATGGATTATAACCAGCACTGTGAAATATTCCTCCTTCGAACTTTTCTCCTGCTTCAACTTTCTGACATCATTGTGTCCTTGTTTTCCTCCTCTCTGAGCCCTCCTTCTCAGCATTCATAAGCTAATTCCTTCACCCCCCTCCTACCTCCTTAGTCATATTCTCTAATTCTCTTAATTCTTCTAAGGGTTCTATCAGTAACCTTGTTCTCTTCTCATCTTAGAAATGTTGAAGTGATCCCATGTCCATTCATTTGTCCTCTATTAGCCCAGGTTTCCCAAATGGTATATGCCTGTAACTCAGACTCCCCGTATGGCTGACTGCCCCTGCACATGTCCACTTCCAACACAACAATATCCAGTTCCCTGTCTTGAGGAACGGATTGTATCTATCCAGTCCCCCAAACCAAAAGCCTGGGAATCCACTTAGATTACTCCTTCCCCTTCACATCTCCTTTTTCTCATGGAGGTAAATGGTAAGGTCAATTTTGCCTCCCAGACATTTCTCATACCTATCTCTTTCTATGCACACCATCATTGCCAGCATGACTCACTGCTGGGTATCCTTTTTGTCTTAGATAATTTACCTCACAGGGCAGGGGCGCTCAATACTGTACATCAGAATCACTTGAGAAACTAAACATAAGTTACAATAGCCTGTGAGACTCACCTCACAGATTACTTTTGGATGGGGAAGGGACCTTCGTATTTTGAAAAATTCTAATGTGCATTCAGGATTACAATTTTCTGCTTTATGATCTGTACAGATGAGTTGGGCCAGTTGCAGAAATAATCTGAGTAGGAAGTATCAGAGTGATCCAAGACTACCAAAATGATGTCATGAGCCTCCGGTAATTATACCTTCAAATCAAATGAACAACAACAAAACCACATACTTCAGCTATCTTTGTTACAATGATGCATGAGATACTGAACAAAGTTGATGCACTGCTTCCTTAATCACAAAGGGGCCAGTAGGTTATGTAAACATATGACATCAACATGGGAGACTGCATGACTTGGCCAACAGCATTCCGATTCCAACTTTTCAAAGCATGATAGCGCATCTGGGGGAAGAGCTTTTACCTGGATCTTCCAGTTAAAAAACCTGTTTAAAGACATGTCTATGGATAAACTTGCTCAGTTATCCTGTAGCCCTTCACCCTCTTTTGGTTGACCAAAACAATGAGTGTCTTTCCCTCACCTCCCATGCTCAAGCCACTTGATTTGAGTGAGAATGCCCTTGGCTTAGCTCCAGTGAGCTCTGATTTCAATGTTTTGGTTTCACTTTTTTTTTTTTTGAGACAGAGTCTTAAGCTGTCATCCTGCGTAAACTGCAGTGGTGTCACAGCTCACAGCAACCTCCAACTCTCGGGCTCAAGCAATTCTCTTGCTTCAGCCACCTAAGTAGCTGGGATTACAGGAGCCCGCCACAATGCCTGGGTATTTTTTGGTTGTAGTTGTCATTGTTGTTTGGCAGGCCCGGGCTGGATTCCAACCATCAGCTCTGGTGTATGTGGCCCGTGCCCTAGCCGCTGAGCTACAGGTGCCGAGCCTGTTTCATTGTTTTGGCTTGAGTAACTGTTTAAGAGAAAAGCTAGAATCTGATCAGGACCAGAGTTTCTGTGAGGAAGAAAGTGTCCTCTCTCTTCCATAAGGAAGGTCTTATTCAGCCCATAGTGGTTTGATATGAGAATATAAGCAGCCACAGGTAATTGCCAAGAAAGCAGCTAGAAAAGCCATGATGCTTAAGGATGAAACCAGCACCACATGGTAGGGTGGAGACACAGAGAGCAAGTTTTTCTCAAAGCCAAGCATGTGATAAACTTGTCAGTAATTAGGATACATACATTTCTTTTGTTCTTTTTTTCTTTATTAAATGATAGCTGTGCACATTAATGCAATCATGGAGTACAGTGTGGTGTTTTAATATACAATTAGAAGTATTTTCATGAAACTGGTTAACATAGCCTTTATGTCATTTTCTTAGTTATTGTGTTATGATGTTTATATTCTACTTTGAGAAAGATTCACTTGTACCCTTGAAAGATAAACCATAGAGGTGATTCCTCCAATCACCCCCCCTCCACCCATCTACCCTTTTCCCTTCCCCTCCCCCCCATATTCTTAGGCTATAATTAGGTTATACCTTTCATATGAAAGCTATAAATTAGTTTCATAATAGGGCTGTGTATATTGGATACTTTTTCTTCCATTTTTGTGATACTTTGCTAAGAAGAACATTTTCCAGCTCCATCCATGTAAACATGAAGGAGGTCATTTCTTATATTTCTTCAAGCAAATTAAATTTTAAAAATCACTTGTACTATGACCTGAATGTGTTCCCCCAAATTAATGTGTTGGAAATTTAATCCTTAATGTGACAGTGTTGGGAGGTTCCTTTGGGAAATATTCAGGTTATGAGGGCTCTGCCCTTGTGAATGGATTAATACCATTATAAAAAGGGCTTGTGGGAGTAAGATCACCATCTTTCACTCTTCTGCCACGTGAGGCCACAGCAAGGAGGCCCACCCAAGATGTTTGTGTCTTAATGTTGGACTTCCCAGACCCCCGAAGAGTGAGAAATAATTTTCTGTTTTATTGTTCGTTGTTTTTTTTTTTTTTTTTTTTTTTTTTGGAGTTTTGGCCGGGGCTGGGCTCAAACCCTCCACCCCCAGTATTTGGGGCCGGCACCCTACTCCTTGAGCTACAGGCGCTGCCCTAATTTTCTGTTTTTTTTTTTTAAATTTCCCAGTTTGTGGTATTATGTTACAGCAGCACAAAACAGACCAGGACAATGCATGACACGAAGGCTTGACTTACTATGCTGTCTTTAGTAGGAGTAAAATAGTTATCATTTGTATACATTTCTTTATTTTCTTTTCTTTTCTTTTTTTTTTTTTAGAGACAGAGTCTTATTTTATCGCCCTTGGTAGAGTGCTGTGGTGTCACAGCTCACAGCAATCTCCAGCTCTTGGGCTTAGGTGATTCTCTTGCCTCAGCCTCCCGAGTAGCTGGGACTATAGGGACACCCCACAACGCCTGGCTATTTTTGTTGCAGCTTGGTTGGGGCTGAGTTTGAACCTGCTACCCTTGGTATATGGGGCTGGCAC
The DNA here is from genome assembly GCA_963574575.1 of Galagoides demidoff. Lineage (NCBI taxonomy): Eukaryota > Metazoa > Chordata > Mammalia > Primates > Galagidae > Galagoides > Galagoides demidoff. The sequence goes on from CAUYQV010178594.1 coordinate 4,177, forward strand.
CCTGCCCACTGAGCCACAGGCGCTGCCCCTGTATACATTTCTTTCTGATGTTGTTAATTCTTCCTACTATGTTAAGTAGCTAGCCCAAAAAGTAAACATGATTCTGAGTTTTTCCTTTCTCAGAGAAAGGAAATTCAGGTCCAGCACTGGGGAACAAAATTATCAAGATGAAATTTTATGGACTTTTTTTGTAAATTTGTAACACTTTTTACACTATAGACATTATTGAAAGGGGTAAGACCCAGTCCTGTTACTATCATGCCATGTTAGAAACTAGGTAGTAACTTGCTCTATCATGTTTATGAGCATTAATTTGTTTAGATGTGTTTTATAAAATGTAAACAAAGGAATATAATTAACTTGATTAAATGTTTATATTGAATATGCACATTGAGGATTATATAGTAAATAACTATGGGTATAAATTAGTTTGTATAATCATAATTATTGGCAGAATCAACAGACTTATTTAATAAGCTTTTGCAATCTGTATTTACAAGGTTAGATAATTTTTTTTTTTTTTTGAGACAGAGCCTCAAGCTATCCCCCTGGGTAGAGTGCTGTGGCTTCACAGCTCACAGCAACCTCCAACTCCTGGGCTCAAGCGAGTCTCCTGCCTCCACCTCTCAAGCAACTGGGACCACAGGCACCTGCCACAACGCCCGGCTATTTTTTGGTTGCAGCCTCATTGTTATTTGATGGGTCTGCACTGGATTTGAACCTGCCACCTTAGGTGTATGCGGCTGGCGCCTTAGCCACAGGTGCCGAGCCAAGGTTAGATAATTGTTGACCACCATAGTCCAAGGTACACATATGGAACTGGGAAACATAATACTGGGTGTGCTTGTTGCTACTGGATCATCATTGCTCTTAGGCTCCCTCATAGGATAGAGCAAGGAGATAAATGTGTGGATATTAACCTGTGAATACAAACATATTGATAAATATTCATATATGTAACCATCTGTATCTACATTAAATTAAGCACGAGTTCATACTAATATCTCCAACTCTAATCCATTTAAGTAAATGTAATAATATGTACACACACTCTCCACTTGAGACAAAATTTAATTATCCATTTTTTATGCTCCCATTTTTGAAACCACCTAGAGCAAAGACTTGTCACACCTATCCAAATCCATTCTGCTTCCCCCTCTACACCCAGGTCCATCTATATGTCTAGTCTTTTTTTACAGCTGGGTAGAAGTAAACAACTAAGTTCTAGATAGTAGGAAAGGCAAGTTTAATGTGTGACTTACAGAAAGCCTTCTGAAAATGAAAACAGTCTGCTAGCACATCCCTTTCCTTTAGTTTGTCCCCTCTTCTTTCTTTTCTCCTGGGCCTCAGACAAGACCCCTAGCAGCCATATGTGATCGTGAAGTAATTATGAAGCTGGAAAACACTGCTAGAAAAACACAAAAATGGCTCAGCACCTGTGGCTCAAGTGGCTAAGGCGCCACCCACATACACCTAAGGTGGCGGGTTCGAATCCAGCCCAACCTGCCAAACAACGACAGCTGCAACCAAAAAATACCCAGGTGTTGTGTTGGGTGCCTGTGGTCCCAGCTACTTGGGAGGCAGAGGCAGGAGACTTGCTTGAGCCCAGGAGTTGGAGGTTGCTGTGAGCTGTGATGCCACAGCACTCTACCCAGGGAGACGGCTTGAGGCTCTGTCTCAAAAAAAAGAAAAACAGAAAAACAAAAACAGAAGCCTGGATTTTTAAAAACTCAGTGCTGCCATACCAGACCAGGTCTGCCTACATCCAGACTTCTTTCTTTTTTTGAGACAGAGCCTCAAGCTGTCACCTTGGGTAGAGAGCTGTGACATCACAGCTCACAGCAACCTCCAACTCCTGGGCTCAAACAAGTCTCCTGCCTCTGCCTCCCAAGTAGCTGGGACCACAGGTGTTGGCCACAATGCCCAGCTATTTTTTGGTTGCAGTTGTCATTGTTGTTTGGCGGGTCTAGGCTGGATTTGAACCCACCACCTTAGGTGTATGTGGCTGGCGCCTTAGCCGCTTGAGCCATAGGTGCTGAGCCCAGACTTCTTTCTATAAGGAAAAAATAAATTACTATTAATTGGACTTTGTTTCATTCAGCCAAACCTGATGCTAACTGATACAGTTTTTTAAAGAGACTTAGATGTAGTTTTCTTTATATATATATATATATATATATTTTATTTCCTATAGCATAACTATGTACATTAATGCAATCATGGGGTACAGTGTGCTATTTTCATATACATCTTGAAATACTCTCATCAAACTGGTTAACATAACCTTTATGTCATTCTCGTAATCATTAAGTTAAGACATTCATACTCAGCTTTTAGAAAGATTCACTTGTACCCTTGTAAGATAAACCATATAGGTGACCCCACTAATCACCCTCCCTGTCCCATCTGCCCCCCTAATCAGACTGAATAATTATTTTCATGACTGCTTACATATTACCCAGAAAAATACTTTTGGGGGAAGGTCATTTGGTTGAGTCCTAAAAAGTGGGGAGTTGAGAAGGGATATTAGAAACTGTGGAAAAGAAAACAGGGAAGAAAGGAGGAAGGAAGGAAGAAAAAGAGAGAGAACCTATGGAACTTAGAGTAATCTAGGCAAGGGAGATAGTATCATATTATGTGGGAAGTGAGTAAATAAGAGTAGTCTCTTGGGAACAGGTATTAAAATGATTAGGTAGTATGGGCCTTATTGAGAATTTCTTCTTCTTCCCAGGTTCTGATAACAGGAATGGCAGATCTTTTGTTAGAGTCCCAACACAAGCCCCCAGCTTTGTGGTTTCCTCCGCCCAGTCTATTTTCTCTCTGTAGTTTAGAATGGCTAATTGCTATTGTTCTGTCTTCCAGTTCACTGATTCTTTTTTCTGTTCTGTTGCACTCAGAGTTCTAAAGTTTCATTTCTTGCAGTTTTTAGTGCTAAAATACCCATTTATTTCTTCTTTATATTTTCTGTTTGTTTTTGCCGAGACTTTCTGTTTATGTGCTGAGATTATTTTTTCATTTATTTCAAGCATATTTTGATTGAGATATTTGTCTGCTGGCTGTTTTCACATGTTTGTCAGATAATTTTAACTTGTCATATGAGTGTTGGCATCCATCCATTGTCTTTTTTCCTTTGGTTTGAGGTCTTCTGGGGTTTTTGGTGTGATGAGTGATTTTTGATTGAGTGCAGAATTCTAGGCTTCCCACTTGGCCTTTGCTTTGTGGTGATAGGGCTACAGTTTGTGTGTGTGTGTGTGTATTGTTTATCCACAGTAGAGTAGTTACCTTCTAAATGTTTTCTGTCTTGCTAGACTTTTCCTTTTTCATCCTTCAGCCAGAAGGATGCAACCTTTTATTATTAATTAATTTATTTATTTAGAGACAGAGTCTCAGTTTGTTACTCTTGGTAGAGTGCTGCAGCTCTTGGGCTTAGGGCCAGAGGTCCTCAGACTTTTTAAACAGGGGGCCAGTCACTGTCCTTCAGACTGTTGGAGGGCCGGACTGCGGGCCCCGGGACGAGTTGGTTGCTAAGCAGGACGGGCAACAGCGGCAAAAACACCTGGCGGGCTGGATAAATGTCCTAGGTAGACTGCATGTGGCCCACAGGCTGTAGTAGGCTGTAGTTTGAGGATGCCTGGGAGCAGTTCTCTTGCCTCAGCCTCCTGAGTAACTGGGACTACAGGCGTCCGCCACAAAGCCCAGCTACTTTTTGTTGCAGTTTGGCTGGGGCCGGGTTTGAACCCGTCACCCTTGGTTATGTGGGGCCGGCATCCTGCTCACTGAGCCACAAGCACCGCCAAGAGAGAGCAACTTTTTATTATGGCATTTTTGTCTATGCCTCTTGACATTTTTTTGGTTTCTGGGTTTTGGTTCCTCAGTTTGGGACATATAAGACTACAAGAAAACCCAGGGCACTAACTACTGCGTTGCTCATTGGGTCCTGCAGTCCTAGCTGGGATGACTTCTTTGCTCCACCAGTCAGTGTCTTTTTATGTTTGTTTTACACATGATGTCCAGAGTTTTCAGTTGGACTTAGTGGGAAGAATAAAAAATATGTCTACTGCATCTTCCTGGAAGCAGATGTCATGGGCCACTATAAAGCATTGAAAATTTCAAATAAATGTGTGTGGCAGAGATGTAGGCAGCAGTTGTAGTGCCTATAAGGCAAAACTATCCGGAAGGAAATTAAATAAAAGAAGCTAGTCACAGGCAGTCACTGCCTTTGCCAATACAATAATATATTTATAAGTACTTTCAAACAGTAAGAATTACTTAAAAAAAACATGCTTATGAGAAACCGTCTATGAAAATCTCTTAATTTGTGAATCAATATGGGGCTTCTATGAGGAGACGATAGTCTACATCAGGTGTCCTCAAACTATGGCCCGTGGGCCACATGTGGCCAGCCTAGGACAGTTATCTGTTTTTGCCGCTGCTGCCTGTCCTGCTTAGTAGTCCGGCCCTCCAACGGTCTGAGGGACAGTGAACTGGCCCCCTGTTTAAAAAGTTTGAGGACCCCTGCTCTACATAATATGGAGATATGAAGAAATTATGACTTAGGTCCTGGTCATGGTTGAGCAGAAGAAATCAGACTTTCCATACCACTTCCTTTTCAAACATAGCATTATCATTAAAAAAAAAATTAAAACAAAAAAAACCTCACGCCTAGCTTTTGCTCTGCCTTCTCTTTTGGAGAACCTTTCCTTTTTCTTCCCTTCTAGTCCTAGGAGAATGCTGTTCACAGGAGGCAGCATTTTTTGTTTGTTTGTTTTTGAGGTAGAGTCTCACTCTGTTTCGCTGGGTAGAGTACCACGGTGTAGGCTCAAGGGCTCGTCTTGCCTTAGCCTCCTGAGTAGCTGGGACTACAGGTGCCCACCATGATGCCTGGCTCATTTTTTCTATTTTCAGTAATGACAGGGTCTCACTCTTGCTCAGGCTGGTCTGTTACTCCTGAGCTCAAGTAATCCACCTGCCTCAGCTTCCCAGAATACTAGGATTACAGGCATGAGTCATTGTATGGCCAGGAGGCATCTTTTGTAAAGAAATACTTAATTTCAAAGAAAGAGCTCCACAAATAACATAGAGAAACAAAATAAAAAGGACAAAAGCAATCTGACTGTATATAACATCTCAAGAGGACTTGGATATAAACTCTCTAAGAGCTGGGGAGATCAATTGATGGGTTGTCCTGTGTTGTAAATATGATAGCTCTGCTATGTAGGTTGACATAGTTAAAAGGCGGTGCTTCAGCAGTTAATTATAAAAAGCTGTAAGACCACATTTATTGGTTGCGGGAGGTCCATTCCAGCTAAAACCTAATGAAACCAAGAAGAGAGGACAGGTAGGACATGCTCCAGAGCCAATGAACAGTCCTATTAGGTAGAGGGACACAAATCTAGGAGACTGTCCAATAGCTGGAGTGAGTTTTCTCGACCTTCCTCCCTCCCTTTCTTTCCTTTCTTTTTTCGGGGGGAGGAGGGTTTGCTGTTGGGTGTAAGGACAAGATAATTATTTTTCTGCCAATTACAAATGGGGGCCTTGCACTTTATACTGGTTCTTGGAAACACTGCTAGTTTGCCCAAAACCATTGACATAGCCCACTTAAAAATTATCCAATTTCGGTGCTTTCCCTTTATCCACGTCCAACTTTATGGGTTATTGAGGCAGAGAAAAAAAAAGAAAAGGTCAAAGTCAAATCTGTTGATTCGGCTAGTCAGATCAAAAGGTTGGGCAAATGAGTCAACTCATTTGCTAACTCTAGGCAAATGAATAAACAAATGAATTTGGGGGATGGGTGGTGGATAGGAACCCTGGGATTCCTATTTCCCCTAGCTACTCTTCTCTCTCTTTCCTCCTTTATTTCCTTTCTCCTAAGGTTGGAAATCCTGCTTTGTTGTGCTCACGGCTCTCAACGTTTTGGTCGAGTGGAGATGGAAAGCCCTACAATTATCCTCAAGGGCTTCGAAAGTTTAAATAAATACACCAAGCACCCACAGAAGAATGAATAAATAAGATGTGTGGTTCTCTTGACACATACAAACATGTACTAGTCTTCGAATTTTAATTTACCTTTAGTTTTTGCTACAAAATAGACTCAGGCTAATTTTCAAACATTAGAGAAATAACATCCCGGAATTAGAAAGTGCAAGTTCCTAGTAATTCTACCCTTTAAAGATAATGTTATCAACTTGCTTTCCTACTAATTTTCAATTTTCAAATGTGTTAAGAAACTTTTAAGTTATTACACACATTGTAAATTTCTGTAACTGCTTTTCAAGCATCGAGTCAGTAGTGTCCTTCACTGCAAGGAGTAAACACGTATTACAGCCCTCTGAAGGGGCGGTTCTGGGGGGACAATCTCGCCAAGGAGGCGGTAGCCAGCGACAGCCACCGCCCCCCACACGCCCTCTGCGGTTTGGTAAACAAGGAGACTCCAGCCCGCCGGCTGTACAGTACGAGACAGCTTGGGGGCAGGGCCAGGGTGCATGACGTGAGCTGAGGATCTTGGAACTCTGATTGGTCCTCTTTCCCGTCAGTAAACGGATTAAGGGGATTGACGGGACAAGTCCGGCCGGGCCGCGCCTCTTAGCGCTTCGCTCCTCCCCTCATGGGTGCCCGCCCCCAAGCGGCGAGAGCGCGTGCGCGCGCGGTCCCACGCTGCGGCCGTGCACGCTGGCTCCGCTGCGCATACTCGCAGTCTGTGGGCCAGCCAGGAGGCGGCGGAGGTCGTCGCCTGGAGGCGGGGCAGAAGCAGAGCGGTGGCAGCATGGCAGCCTCCTTGTGGTTCCGAGGGGCCGCCTTTAGCCGCCGGTATTGGAGCCGCCGGCTGCAGCCGCCAGCCACCAATCTCACAGCGGGTAAGGACCTCGCGCCTCCTCCCCCTTGTCCTTACTCCAGCCACCCGCTTCTCGCGCCCGGCTGGCCGAGGAAGTCTTTTCATGCGGTTGGGTTGGGGATTAAAACCACAATTTCGGCTGGTGCCAATGTCCTGGTCTCTTCTGTAGCTGCCAGTCAACGCGGCTACTTCTTCCCATTGCCCTTTCTCTCCTCTACTCCACTCCGCTGGCAGGTTTTGCGTCTTTTTTGGGACCTTGGAAGGGGTGAGGAAGAGTTAGGGTGAAGGGAGTATTTGGGTCCCGGCCATGCTTTTTGGAGTGAGGACTCCTAAGATAGTTGGAGGGCACAGCCTCGGGCAATCCCGCTCTCACCCAAGAAATCCCAGGCCTTCCAGTGTCCGCAGGGTGCATCCTGGTTGGGTTCATCCTTGGGCAGCGGGGCCTGGTTTAAAGCACCTTAATCAAATGGGATGGTCTTATACTAGAGGAGTCTTTACAAGCCAACCGTAAAGTCCTTCCAGCAAAGTTTGAGTCACCCTTGACCAGCAAGGCAGGCTTACCTCCTTTTCTGTAAATGTGCTACCTGAAAATGGCCTTTCTGTCAAATTATTAACCAAAACATTTTCAGCATCCTCAAAATTGTGGCCAGAATCTGTCCTGCTTTCCTCCTTTTATACCATTGTTAAGTTATGGAAGCTAACTGTGGAAGAGGCAGTGTTTAGAGCTAGAAGTAAATCCACGGAGATCTAATAGTTATTTTTCACAAGGAGCTTGGAACCTTTTAGGTAGATGAATTAGGATATCCCAGCAGGATCTAGAAAGTAGTCCTTGATTTTTCAATTATGCACTTTCTACCATACCAAGATTCCTTTGTAATTGAAGAATTGGTTGATTTGTTGAGACAGTCTGATTATCTTTCTGTAAAAGTATTAGAGTTTTAACAGTATGCCATTTAGCAAGATCATACTCAGGAGTAACAAAAAAAGCCTTGATACTAGTTTTTTCTGATCTTTTCTTTAAAAAATAGCAAGGTGGGAATTGAATATTCTGTAAACTCCTTGTTCTCCCTCTCAGTAAAACCTATGAATTATAATTTGAGAAGGGCAGGTTCCCTGTGATAGAAGAGAACAGATGATGTAGAATAACACACGGTACAAACAGAATCTGCCAAATTTGAGTGTAACTACTCTTTGAGCTACATACGTTGAGCTACCAAAAAATGTCACCCACTTTGGAGATACTTAAAAAAATCGATTAGTTACTTTTCCATAGTTCTAAAGGTAGCACCAGTTTTCATATGAATGCACAATTCTTTTAGTTTTGATTACCTGAGGAAGACATATTGGCTGTTTCATGGTTTTACAAAGTGTTCTAATGATATTTTCATGAACCCCTTTTAGAGTTAGGAAAGTTTTCAAAATTCATGATGAAAGAGCCTGAGGCCTGAGACTATTGCCTCTGTAAAGGAGGGCCTACCTCACAATGCTGATTAGATTACTTTGGCATATCATTACTTTGGGTTCTTTGGCCCAAAGATGTAAGAATATAGATTTATGATAAATTTTAAATAATCTTCTTGTGATGAAGTTTTTTTTCTTTTTTTTTTTTTTGTAGAGACAGAGTCTCACTTTGTTGCCCTTGGTAGAGTGCTGTGGTATCACACAGCTCACAGCAACCTTCAACTCCTGGGTTGAAGTGATTCTTTTGCCTCAGCCTCCTGAGTAGCTGGGACTACAGGCGCCTGCCACAATGCCCAGCTATTTTTTGGTTGCAGTTCCTCCAGGGCCAGGTTTGAACCTGCCACCCTGGGTATATGGGGCCGGCTGCCTACTCACTGAGCCATAGGTGCCGCCCAAGTTTTTTTCTTTTTGAGACTGAGTCTTACTATGTCTCCCTTGGTAGATACCATGGTGTCATAGCTCACAGCAACCTCAAACTCTTGGGCTTGAGCGATTCTCTTGCCTCAGCCTCCCAGGTAGCTGGGACTGCAAGCACCCGCCACAAAGCCTGGCCATTTTTATTGTTGTTGTCATTGTTTAGCAGGCCCAGCCGGGTTCCAACCCACCAGCCCTGGCATATGTGGCTGGCGCCCTAGCTACTGAGCTGCAGGTGCCGAGCCAAAATGTTATTATGTTTGAGTAGTGAAATTAATGTTTTTCCTTGTGACTTTAAATTTTTTTTGCACTTTCCTATTTTCTACAATGCTTGGATTAGAAAGAAAAAAAGCCTTTGAAAAATAACCTAGTTCTAATTTTTGCATTTAGAAATTCAAAGTAGCCTGATTTTTGGTAGTACTTTAGGTTACCATGATTTGGATAATTTTACCCATGTTATATTGGAGAAAGAGATCTGTAAATTCATATTGGTAAATTTAGGAAATGAACTTTGCCAATTTTTCTAGTTTCTTTATTGGTCAGCCAAAATACTTTTGTATTATTATTATTATTATTTAGAGACAGAGTCTTATTTTGTCACCCTCGGTAGAGTGCTGTGGCATCATAGTTCACAGCAACGTCCAGCTCTTGGATTTAGGTGATTCTCTTGTCTGGACTATAGGCGCCTGCTACAACACTGGCTATTTTTTGTTGCAGTTTGGCGAGGGCCGGGTTTGAACCCGCCACCTTTGGTATATGGGGCCGGCTCCCTACTCACTGAGCCACAGGTGCTGCCCTCTTGATATTATGTTAACTGATTTTCTCCCAGATTTTTTTTTTTTTTTTGAGACAGAGCCTCAAGCTGTCACCCTGGGTAGAGTGCTGTGGCTTCACAGCTCACAGCAACCTCCAACTCCTGGGCTCAAGCAATTCTCCTGCCTCTGCCTCCCAAGTAGATGGGGGTACAGGCACCTGCCACAACGCCTGGCTATTTTTTGGTTGCAGCCATCGTTGTTGTTTGGCAGGCCCGGGCTTGATTCGAACCTGCCACCTTAGGTGTATGTGGCTGGTGCCTTAGTGCTTGAGCCACAGGCACCGAGCCACCCCAGATTGTGTTTATCTGTGGCGTAACTCTACTATTTCCACATTCTGCTGTTACTTAAAGAAAGATGTATTATTTATATTCGAAAGTTTTTACGGCGACCCATTATACTCATGCTTCACCTTGACTAAAAGCTGTCTTTTTCCTAGATACAGAGCATCCTTTATAGGCACCCGTGCCTTCTATCTCTGCCTCTATTGTTCTAACCCACTCAGCAGAAAGGGGCAGTTGGCATAGGACTTTGCCCTGTAGTACTACTTCTTGACCATTGTTAGGAAAAGTAGCTAATATTTGTTGACTGTTGTGTGCCAAGCACTGGTTAACACTTTACATGCATTATCTCAAGTAATCTTTATGATAAACCTTCTGATGTAGGTACTTCAGTTAATAAAACAGTATCTAGAGAAGTAAAGCAACTTGCTAATTCAAGGGCATATACCAGAGGTGCCAAAAACATATAGACATTTTAAGGGATGTTATCTATGTATTACTTTTCAAAGTTGAATCGAATGACAGTAGCAATGTGTAGTATGACGTTCACTAAAAAGACAGCGTAAATCAGATGAATGCTGGTGATGCCATGTGACAGGCAGGACGGTTCAAGGAGCACAAGATCATTTCGAAGTGATATTTGAAATTAGAGAACTTCGTGGGAGTAGGATGACAATGGAGGCATGAGTGTGCAACAGAACCTCCTCTGACATGAGTGTGCACCAGACCTTTTAACAACTGCATGCGTTTGTGATGCGTTTGAGACACATGGTGCTGTGTGTTGTGTCACCAGGAAAGATCTCGGAGGCCTCCCACAGCAACAGGTCCTGCTACTTCTGCTGTGGTGTTGGAACAGTTTACGTGCTTTTCACAGAGTCTACCAAACAATGTGCGCTTGAGACAGGAATTAGCAGAACAAGCACGTGACTTCTTAAAACAGCTAAATGGAAAGTTTTTATCCCAAGATTATTATGCACCAAGACATGAGAGCTTATTATCTCACTGAGACTTTGCCAGAACAATACATAGGATGAAGAGGTGCTATTGAGTTTCCCCCCACATTGTCCTGACTTGATTTCTTCCTATGGGGGATGTTAAAGGATGTGGTGTACCGTGGAAAACCAGCTATACTGGTGGTACTTGTGGAAGAAATTGAAATCCACGTGCAGCAGTACTAGTGTATGCTTTGGTCAATGGCACTCAAGTGGTATTTCACCGCAGTTAGAAGTGTCTAGAATGATGCTGATGCTTTGAACACCTATTGTGATTACAGAAGTCAAATGTGACTTGTATTCATCTTCTGTTGGTATGTATTGGGTTTTACAATTTTAGTATCATTTTTTCTTGCTTGATATGTGTATACATTATTCTGACACCCTTTGTATATGAGAATTGACTTCATCTGAATAGGAGCCTAAGTTTTTTCAACTCAAGAGATTTTAAACAACATCAGCATAGTAATAACCTCTTTTGACATTGTATTGTCTAATTACACCACCCTTTTTCTAACTTTGCTATAAGCAAAGATGATGTGAAGAGAACTGAGTGTGTCACCAGTAACTTTATGGCCAGGCATGGTGGCTCATGCCTGTAATCCTAGCACTCTGGGAGGCTGAGACAGGTGGATCGCCTGAGGTTGGAAGTTTGAGACCAGCCTGAGCAACAGTGATACCTCGTTTGTACTGCAAGTAGAAAAACTAGCCAGGTGTTGTGGCAGGTGCCTGTAATGCCAGCTACTTGGGAGGCTGAGGCAAGAGGATCGCTTGAGCCCAAGAGTTTGAGGTTGCTGTGAGCTGTGATGCAATGGCTCTCTGCCCAGGGCAACAGAGTGAGACTGTCTTCAACAACACTGACAACAGCAACGACAACAAGAACAAAAACCCTTATCACCATTGATATTCATCTTGGCCCATCCAGCATGGATCGTATTATTCTTGACTGTCATCAACAAATATTAGCACTCTTGTCAGCTTCATCAACAAATATTAGCACTCTACTCTAGCTCTTCTAGGATCTCATTACTGAATATTGCTCTCCTGCCAAGATTTAACAAGCAGAGCTAGTCTTCTGGTTGATAATAATCCTCTCTGTGACTCTTATTCTACTAACCACCATGTTGTTTATCTTCATCATTACTCCTGGTCCTTTAACACTCTCTTTCTTCCCCTCTTACTCTCTCATTTCATTAAGTCTTTTTCTGCATCTGTCTGTATCTAGTCTCAAACTTACTTACAATTAGGCATTTCACTGATGCCTTTGATAGTATTCTAATACCATTTTTCTGCTCTGAGTACATCGTGTCATGTGTCTGTGCCTTCCCTTGCCTGCCAGTCACAGAAGTTTGCTGATTAGATAACAGTGCCTTCATTGATTTCCTGTTCAGTTTTCAGAATTTCCTGTTACATTTTCAGATTTTCCATAGCACTTTCAGATATTAGACTTAGGGGTGGCAGCTCCTGAACCAATTGTTTGGCAAAGAGATGGCATTACCATGTACTGGTTTAGGCATTTTGGAACCTGACCCTGGATGTGGGAGGGAGGATATTGGAGAGTCACTCTTCAAAGTAATGGTTGCTACAAATGGTTTACCATTGCTGGATCCTCTCTCTCACCATCATTTCTCTGTAATTGTTTCAGAACTAGTTTTTATCCCCATATGACCATTTGATGAAACTTTTTGTTATTCATTCATAACGCTTATTAAATACTTTATGTCCACCCTGTATTTCATTGTGTTAATTTACTGTGAATTATCAAATGCCCTAATGTGTACTTAGTTTTGAATTAGGTGCTCTATTAATATATTGCTATTTGCAGTTTTTCTGCTGTTTCAAAGTATTATAATAAACTATTTGTTTGTGGTGTTCAGTAATGTATGGTAGGAATCAGCAAACTGGGCCCTGATGGGCACCTGTTGAAACACAGCCCTTACCTATTCACTTATGTAATGTCTGTGACTACTCTCAAACTAGAAGAAATGAGTGGAATACTTGTGACGGAGGCCCTCTGGCTCAAAAAGCTGAGAATAATTTACTGTGTGACTCTTTAAGACAGTTTCCTGGTCCCTCATGTATAAGTTCCTAGAAATGGGAATTATACTCATGCTGAGTCAAAGAGTATGCACATTTTAAATTTACATTTAAATTAAAATTCAAATATAGATTTTTTTTCCCCAAATTATCATCCAAAAGGTTGACCTAACATAATCCTGTAGTATATGAGGGTACTTATTTTTATTGGTCCTTTTATGTCATTAGTAAATTTTGTCAAAGAAACAAAAAACTTGTTTGTCTGATAGGTCAAAAATGGTATCATATTGCTTTGTTTTGTATTTTTCTAATATGACAAATTGAGTACAGTTTTGAAGTTTTTTTGGGTCATTTACATATTTTCTGTTAATTATTTTGTAATTTTTTTGCTTCAACAAACTGCATGATTCATATTATTCTAGATTTTAAAGTTATTTGCATATAAAGTAAAGTAGCCATATTTCTGTCGTGTTAGTTATTTTTATTTTGTTATCTGTTTGTAATACTATTTCCACATAAATAATGCTGAGTTTTTCTCTGTTTTATTATGAAAATTTTATAATAGTATTGAAATAATAATACAGTACAGTGGACATTCATGTACTCTTTGCTTAAAGTCAACAGTTGTTAACATTGGTCATGCTTGCTTTTTTTCTTGCCAAGTGTATACATATCCCACCTGCATGTTTGAAAGTAAATTGCTGACTTGACACTTCAGTCCTGATGCTTCAGCATGAGTCTACTAAGAAAAAGGAGACTAGGCTCTGAGCCAGCCACATACCCCTAGGGTGGTGGGTTCAAATTGTTTTTTCTTTTGGTATTTTAAAGATATTGCCCCAGGCTAGCTAAACAACTGCAACAAAAAAAATATCCGGGCATTGTGACGGCTTGTAGTCCTAGCTACTTGGGAGGCTAAGGCAAGAGAATTGCTTAAGCCCAACAGTTTGAGGTTGCTGTGAGCTGTGATGCCATAGCACTCTACTGAGGGTGACGTAGTGAGACTCTGTCTCAAAAGAAAAAAAGAAAAAGGAGACTAATGCTATGTTGGTTATGTTCTTCTACATAATCGAAGTACTATTGTCCTACCTAAGACAATTAGCAATAATTCCCTGGTGTTATCTTGCATACAGTTTACATTTAGAATTCCATAATTCAGTTATTTTCTTAGTTTATAGAAACAGAGCTGTCTTCTCTTTGTTTCTATGAACATGATGTTGACTTTAAAAACAGCTGCATTGTAATGTAGTGGCATGTAGTAAATTATCCATATTTAAAGTGAACAATGTGATAAGTTGGTGAAACCATTGTCACATTCAAGATAATGAATATACACATTACCACACCCCAAGAAGTTCTTTGTGACTCTTTAATATACAGATAGTTCTATTTTTATGTTTTCACTGGGTATAGATTGCTAGCTTGACAGTTGTTTTTTCTTTTGGGATTTTAAAGATACTGCTCCGCCATCTTCTCACTTGCATTGTTTCTGATGAGAAACCTGCCTGTATCCTTACCTTTGTTTCCAGTAGATAATGTGCCTCTTTTTTGCTGGCTGCTTTTGTATGTCTTGATTGTCTTTTTTTTTTTTTTTTTTTGAGACAGAGCTTCAAGCTGTCCACCTGGGTAGAGTGCTGTGGCATCACAGCTCACTGCAACCTCCCAACTTCTGGGCTCAAGCAAGTCTCTTGCCTCAGCCTCTCAAGTAGCTGGGACCACAGGCACCCGCCACAACGCCCGGCTAATTTTTGGTTGCAGCTGTAATTGTTGTTTGGCGGGCCCAGGCTGGATTTGAACCCACCACCTTAGGTGTACGTGTCTGGCGCCTTAGCCACTTGAGCCACACGTGCTGAGCCTGTCTTGATTGTCTTGATGTAGTTTTCTTCACGTGGTTAGTGTTGGCATTCGTTGGCCTTCTTGGTTGCATTGATAGTTTTCTTCAAATTTGGAAAATTTTTGGCTATTAATTCTTCACATTTTTTTTCTGCCCCACTTTCCTGTCATTTGAGGACTCTAATTATATATGTATTTGGCAGGTTGAAGCTTTCTCACAGCTATTTGATGCTCTTTTTTTTTTTTTTTTTGAGACAGAGCCTCAAACTGTCCCCCTGGGTAGACTGCTGTGGCATCACAGCTCACAGCAACCTCCAACTCCTGGGCTCAAGCGAGTCTCCTGCCTCAGCCTCCCAAGTAGCTGGGACCACAGGCACCCACCACAATGCCCGGATATTTTTTTTGGTTGCAGCCGTCATTGTTGTTTGGCAGGCCGGGGCTGGATTGGAACCCGCTACCTAGGTGTATGTGGCTGGCGCCTTAGCCACTTGAGCCACAGGTGCCCAGCTGATGCTCTTTTCTTTGAAATTATTTTCTCTCTGTTTTGGATAATTTCTATTGCTATTATCTTCAAGGTTATTAATCTTATGTCTATTAATTTTTTTTTTTTTTTTTTTTTGCAGTTTTTGGCCAGGGCCGGGTTTGAACCCTCCACCTCTGGTATATGGGGCCAGCACCCTACTCCTTTGAGCCACAGGTGCCACCTCTTATGTCTATTCTTATATGTTAATCTTCCACTGTAATTTTCGTCTCATACTTTGTAGATAGACTTTTATCTCAAGAAATTAAATTTGGATTATTTTATTTTATTTTTTGAGACAGAGTCTTACTGTGTCACCCTGGGTAGAGTGCTGTGGAGTCATAGTTCACATTAACCTCAAACTCTTGGGCTCAAGTGATTTTCTTGCCTTAGCCTCCCAAGTAGCTGGGACTATAGGTGCCTGCCACAACACCTGGCTATTTTTAGAGATGGAGGTCTTGCTCTTACTAAGGTTGGTCTTGAACCTGTGAGCTCAGGCAATCCACTTGCCTCGGCCTCCCAGAGTGCTAGGATTATAGGTGTGAGCCACCCCACCTGGCCTGAAATTTGGATTTTTTTTGCAATTTTTGGCTGGGCCCGAGTTTGAACCTGCCACCTCCGGTATATGGGTCCAGCACCCTACTCCTTTGAGCCACAGGCACCACCCCCGAAATTTGGATTTTTAAAAATATCTTCCATATTTCTACTTTTTTTCTCTCACTATGTTGTCCTGGGTAGAGTGCTGTGGAGTCATAGTTCCTAATGATTAAGAAACAGAGGTCTTGTTGGGCTACCAGAATATTTAATCCCTTTTAACTTGAAAACTGACTGATACTTTCATCAAGCGTGGGTGTATTCCTGTGCAATACCACTTTACAGGTCCTTAAGTTTAATATACTGGCCGTAACAGGAATCTTTTGTCTTTCTGGCCTACGAGGGGTTCAGTGACAGAAAAATGACACCTAACTGAAATTTTATTTTGTTATTAAATAGAGTGGGAATTATACTTTGTCAGAGAACTCTAATTAATGCTCATAAGCAAACTAACGGTAACTACAGAGAAAATACAGCACTACTGTGTTGGCTGGAAAGGTAGAAACTTAACAAACTAAAAACATTAGAAACCCAGGAAGTTTGTAACTTAAAGGCAGTACACTCCTTGTCAAACATGTCAGTATGGCAAGATAGAACAATTCATTCACAAATTCAACAAATATTAAGTACTTATCATACATATGGTGCCAGAAACCATGGAAGACACAAATGAGACATAACCCTTGCCTTCAACAAGCTTAAATCTAAAAGGATAAACAGTGCATTCAAACACTAGAAAAAGACAGCTAAGGGTAAGGTACAGGCTTGGCACCTGTGGCTCAAGTGGCTAAGGTACCAGCCACATAAACCCAGGGTTCGAATCCAACCCGGGCCTGCCAAACAACAATGATGGCTGCAACCAAAAAATAGCCGGGTGTTGTGGTGGGCGCCTGTGATTCCAGCTACTTGGGAGGCTGAGGCAGGAGACTCACTTGAGCCCAGGAGTTGGAGGTTGCTGTGAGCTGTGATGCCATGGCACTCTACCCAGGGGGATAGCTGGAGGCTCTGTCTCAAAAAAAAAAAAAAAAATAAAGTGGATGAATGGAAAGATCTTCTTTAAGATGAATCTCCTGGCTCAGCGTCTGTGGCTCAATCGGCTAAGGCGCCAGCCACGTACACCTAAGGTGGTGGGTTCGAATCCCCAGCCCAGGCCTGCCAAATAACAATGATGGCTGCAACCAAAAAATGGCCGGGCATTGTGGCGGGCGCCTGTGGTCCCAGCTACTTGGGAGGCGGAGGCAGGAGACTCTCTTGAGCCCAGGAGTTGGAGGTTGCTATGAGCTGTGATGCCATGGCACTCTAC
>CAUYQV010178595.1:0-22943 GCA_963574575.1 Galagoides demidoff
TGCCCCTTCTTTTCTTTTAAAGCCATATCCCTTAGTTGATTTTAAGACTCCTCCCCTCTTGTTGATAGACTAATAATGGGCACCAAAATTCCTCCCATATGGAGTCTGTTTTCAAATACTTTTTAAATTTCAGATTTGGTATAAGGTTGTAAACAGTTAGGTTACATTGTTTGCATTTGTTAGGTAGAGTCTAAGTTACAGTTGAGTCTCTCACCCAGGAGGTGTATCCTGTACCCGTACCCGTACAATATGCCTGTTAGGTTCAAATACATATTTTATTCTTTACTTAGACAGTGAGAGTCTTGTCAGACAGAGGGAAGAGCTCAGACCTTGGGGGAGTTGCTGTGGGTGGGCCTCACCTTCCACCCTCTGACTGCTTTTTGATCTTATCCTCAGGCTGCATCTTGAGGGTTATAAATGTGTTTCTATTTTTTTTTTTTTTTGGAGACTGAGTATCACTCTGTGCCCTGGGTAGAGTACCCTGGCATCATAGCTTACAGCAACCTCAAACTCTTGGGCTCAAGCCATCCTCTTGCCTCAGCCTCCCACAGGTGCCCAACACCATGCCCGGCTAGTTTTTCTATTTTTAGTAGAGACAGGGTCTCACTCTTGCTCAGGCTGGTCTCCAACTCCACCTTGGCCTCCCATAGTGCTGGGATGACAGGCACGAGCCCCTGCACCCAGCCCTACATCTTCTCAGCACGAGATCCTGAGTTCCTCCCTGGGGGCAGCAGCTTGTTGGCTCTGCCATTGCTTCTCTTGGAGGATGCCAGCTGTCAGTTGGAAGTGAGGACAGTAGAAAGTGCCCAGAGGAGGGGCAGCACTGGCCCCTGCGGACAACACAGTTGTGTTTGTGTAATGGCACGTGTTTGAGGACCACAGTGGGTTTTGATAACAAAGTCCATTTTGATGATTATGGAATTAATATTTGCATGTCTATTGTAGAAAGTGTGAAGATGTGAAAAGTGGGAAAAAAAATCAGCTACAACAGTGTCATTTGGTGTGACAAGCACTGCGTTTCAGTTAGTGGCTGTCTCTTTTTTTTTTTGAGATAGAGCCTCAAGCTGTCCCCCTGGGTAGAGTGCTGTGGCATAGCTCACAGCAACCTCCAACTCCTCGGCTCAAGCGAGTCTCCTGCCTCCACCACAGCACCTGGCTATATTTTTTGGTTGTAGCCATCATTGTTGTTTGGTGGGCCCAGGCTGGATTTGAACCTGCCACCTTAGGTGTATGTGGCTGGCACCTTAGCCACTTGAGCCACAGGGGCCAAGCTGGCTATCTTTTTATATGCATATGGACATTTCTTTTCTCCTCTCAAATATTTGGATCATTGTCCCTGTAAAGCCATCCTAGATATTTTAAAATTAAGTGAAGGGAAGATTTTTATATTCACATTTAAAACCAGATTTTTTTTTTCTAAGTAAAGCATCACAAGAATGGAGAAGCAAGAATCCCATGTACTCAATTCTAATAAGAAGGCAGGCAGTAGATGCGTTAATACAAGGTCAGGGGTAGGGGAATGAAGGAGAAAAGAGGGAGGGACAAGGGAGGGAAGGGAGGGACATGGTGTATGGCACACCTTTTGGGGGCGAGACACAATTATAAGAGGGATTTTACTAACAAAGGCAATCAGTATAAACTAATTCTTTGTACCCTCAATGAATCCCAATCAATAAAAAAAAATATTTATTTTTTAAAGAACATGTTTGTTTCTTAGAGATTTCAGTGGACTTTGATTTCCACAGGATGAAGAGATGGGAGGGAGGTGATCGGGAATGTGGGGTGATTCCTGCACGAGACCCCTGCTTTGGTGACTCCCCTCCGTGTGCATCTGCTAAGCAGCCTTGTTCTTGTCCTGATCAGACTCTTGTAGCTGTGACTCCACAGCTGGGAGGTGCCTCATCTGTCTTGCTCACCCATTCCCTGGTGGAGGCCACTAGGAAGGCAAAAGACTCGGACAGCTCTGAAGATTCTTTAGGAACTTTGACACTTTGAAAAGAACTTTCCCGGTGGAGTACTAACGGGAGGTGTCAGCTCCAAGTCACAGAGCAGTGAGCGAAAACACCTCCTCGTGTCCACATAATTCACGCATGGGTCACTTCTAAGGCAAAGAAAATACAAAAGGTCTTTTCTCTTATGCAAACGACTTGCAATCAGGTTAGTTAAGTGAAAAAAAAAAACACAGTAGGGGACCATAAAAAATTACACTATCTTAACTTACTTTGACCTAAAACATACACATGTGTGTTCATTCACCAACTTCTGATGTTGAGCTGATGCATTTCCTCTATGTACTGGTCTGCTGGCTCATGTCCAGCAACTTTTTTTTTAGACAGAGTCTCACTATGTCGCCCTCAGTAGAGCGCTGTGGCATCACAGCTCACAGCAACCTCAAACTCTTAGGCTCAAGTGATTCTCTTGACTCTCTTGAGTCTCCCAAGTAGCTGGGACTATAGGCACCCATCACAATGCCCAGCTATTTTTTTAGAAGACAGGGTCTTGCTCTGGCTCAGGCTAGTCTCGAAACCCATGAGCTCAGGCAACCCACCTGCTTTGGCCTTCCAGAGTTCTGGGATTACAGGCGTGAGCCACTGCACCCAGCCATCCGGCAACCTTTTTTATTTTATTTTATTTTTTTATTTAGAGACAGAGTCTCACTTTATTGCCCTTGGTAGAGTGCTGTGACATCACAGCTCACAGCAACCTCCAGCTCTTATGCTTAGGTGATTTTCTTGCCTCAGACTCCCAACTAGCTGCGACCACAGGCACCTGCCACAATGCCCAGCTAGTTTTGTTGCAGTTCTGCCAGGGATGGTTTTGAACCCGCCACCCTCAGTATATGGGGCTGGCGCCCCACTCACTGAGCCACAGGCGCCGCCCCAGCAACTTTTTTCATATAATCAGAATAAAGACTAGTGTTATACAGTAGAGTTATCAGAGTTACCAAATAAAAATGCAGGATGGGCTGGGTGTGGGGGCCATGCCTGCAATCCCAGCACTCTGGGAGGTGGAGGCAGGTGGACCTCCTGAGCTCAAGAGTTTGCAAGCAGCCTGAGCCAAGGGGGGACTTGCCTCTTCTAAAATAATAGAGGAACTAGCTGGGCATTGTGGCTGGCGCCTGCAGACCCAGCTACTTGGGAGTTGGAGGCTAGAGGACTGCCTGAGCCTAAGAGATGGAGGTTGCTGCGAGCTGGGACTCCATGGCACTCTACCGAGGGTGACAGCTTGAGATGCTGTCTCAAACAACAAACAAAAAAAGCAGGCTGTCCAGTAAACTGGAATTTATGTTGACTTCTTGTTTTTTTGGAGTTTTTGGCCAGGGCATATGGGGCTGGCACCCTACTCCTTTGAGCCACAGGCACCGCCTGGAGTTTGTTGATTTTTTAAAAAGGCTAATTTTTTTCTCCAAAAATGTCCTCAGCCTTGTACAGTCAACATTTAGGGGCATATTTCCCTTTTGTGATATCTGATGTATGGGAGGAAAGGAAGAAGAAAATGCTTTCACAGGACTTGCAAGGAAGGCCCTTTCCCAGAGGAAACATTCCACTGCCTCTGGGGCCCTGGGCTGAGGTGGGGAGGGAGCTCCTGGTTTAGACACTGACTTTTCAGACTCACACCTGAGCTGTGGGAAGCCGTCCTGGAGGGGAGGTGAACCTTCCACACTGAGCAGATTCCTCAGAGGACTTCTACACACACACACGATTTACTAGGCATGTGCGTGTAATACATATAGACTGCTTTTTCTTGGCTTAGAACATAAAGAATTTTAGCACTGAGAGTAAGATTACCAGTTTCACTTTCTATGTTGAGGTTGCTCTGCAAAAAAATCTGTAAGGTCTTTGAAAATGGTATTGTGTATCCATTCTTTGAGACAGTGTACCCAGGAAAACCCAGAGCTTTGTGTCTCGCTGTAGGTCTTAGCTAGTGACCCTAGAATCTTAGGGGTGGCCCCCACTGACTGGAAGAGTGGCTGCGTCCCCATGAAGAGGGACTCCAGGGCAAGGGGATGTGGTGATGACACCTCCAGTCCTTCCTAAGAGGAC
The DNA here is from genome assembly GCA_963574575.1 of Galagoides demidoff. Taxonomy (NCBI): domain Eukaryota; kingdom Metazoa; phylum Chordata; class Mammalia; order Primates; family Galagidae; genus Galagoides; species Galagoides demidoff. The sequence continues at coordinate 4,044 of CAUYQV010178595.1, forward strand.
CCTATGGCCTGTTACTCAGGTCATCACGCACTGGGAACTGACACATCCAGCTCACACTTGCTCCACAGAAGCCAACTGCACTCAATGACTGGCCCATAGGAGGCTACAAGTCCCTGCCCTTTTCCTCCAGTGTAAACCGCTATGCCAGAGCAGCCCAGCTGCCAAGGTCCCAGGAGGACAGGCCAGGCGTCCCAGTGCCTTCCTTTTCCAGGAATGTTCCTGGGAGCCCCTGCCCCGTGCACCTGCTATGCCCTGAGCACCTGCTATGCACAGTCGTTGGAGTCCCGGGAACCGACTCTTAGGAGCACATCATTATATACACATTAAGTGACTCCCACTTGTATCAATTAAGATCACAGGTGCAGTTTAATTTTGTCAGTAACTGGCAATTGTGAGTGAAATTACCTGAGGATATTTGTTCATTGCACTGTTGACTCGCTCACGGGAGACGCTGTAGGCTTGGTCCCAGAAGCCAGTTAGATGTCATCAAACACCCTGGCCGCCTGATGGCTTCCTCACAACCAGCGTCTGTCCATCCTCTAGAGAGAGCCATGACTAACAAGGTGACAGATTGTTTTACACAGAGGGAGGCCGGGCACAGGAACAGGAGAACAGAAATGTTCCTGGCTCTCTCCTTCCCAGACGGCAGCAGAGGCTTTGCTGTGGATAAAGGCACGTTGCGTCCCCTTTCCCCAGGCTGGGGTGGAGGTAAATGTTTTCTTTGGGTATCTGTCTAAGCAACAGCCAAGATGTAGCACCTGCCTAGAGTCCCAAATGGTCCCTTTGGTATTAAATTCCTTCTGGGTCTTTCCGATGAGGTATCCCACAAATATTCCAAGCTCGACATCTTCCAAAACAGACTGATTCCTCTCTGCTTTGGATTCCTGACCCTGCTGTTCCTGTGTCCCCTGCCTTGTTAGTCACTGTGCTCACCCTGTCCTCCAAGTCAGAAATTTGGAAATTGTTCTCAACCCCACCCCTCCTGACCTGCCAGCATCCATCTCATCAGTTGTCCCCCTTAGACGTCTCTAGAATCTGTGTCGTCCCCTCTGTCCTCAAAGCTGCTAGAGATTTCAGGGATTCACTTTCTCATGTTTTGGGTATTTGAAGGGCAGAGTCTCTTACTTGGTCCATTTACCCTCTTGTGGCTCCTCTGCTAGAGTGATCTTTCTGGAAAACAGATTTCATTACACCTTCCCTTGGGTTAGTGTTGAGCAGGAACTTGGGCCCTGGTCACAGTCTACCCAGATGGTTTTCTTTTTTTTTTTTTTTTTTTGAGACAGAGTCTCACTATGTTGCCCTCGGTAGAGAGCCGTGGTGTCACAGCTCATAGCAACCTCAAACTCTCAGGCTTAAGAGATTCTTTTGCCTCAGCCTCCCAAGTAGCTGGGACTACAGGCGCCCGCCACAACGCCCAGATATTGTTTTGTTGCAACTATTGTTGTTTAGCTGACCCAGGCCAGGTTCAAACCTGCCACCCTGGGTGTATGTGGCTGATGCTGTAACTACTGTGCTACAGGTGCCGACCCCCCCAGATGGTTTTCATGTCTGAACCATGGAACCCGGAGCAAGTCTTCTTTCTTCTGGTTGATATCCAGGGCTTGAGGGCATCCTCGTCTTGGATGCAGTACTATCCACCTACCTTCCCTTGAACACTCCAAGTTACTTCACAGATATTTCCTCTTGCACATCTATCCTTTCTGTCTGCAGTGATTTCCTCCATTTTTACAACTTAATAGATCCCTGATCACATTTCAAAATGGAGGTTGGAGTTCACCTCATCTTTGAAAGCTTCCTGCAACCAGAGGCTGAGCCTGTGGCTCAAAGCTCACCTCAGTTTTATCTCTTACCATTTGGGATGGAGAAGAATTACCTTTGTGAACTCTGTGAATCCAAGATTTTTTGGATTCTGTGTTCTTTTATCAGCACTTGCAAATTGGCCAATTCTTGGTCGAACTCGTCTTTTTCTCCTGAACATTTGCTCAGCGCAGCCTGTAGTAACTGGCCTGCCCAGTTAACGTTGTTTGCCAATGCCCTCTTTCCCTAGAGTGGAAGGTCTGTAAGGCTCTGACCTGACTTCTGAGTTGTGGCAGGCAATTATTCTACCAAATTTCTTCCCACTGTGATTCTTCTGACTTCCAATAGCATTTTTCCAAGTGTCATCTGTATGCCTCATACAGATTCTTTACCATGGCTTGTTGTGGGAATCATTTCTGCACTGGCATGATAGGTGAGGTTCTGCCTCGGTCATGCTTTCATGTTGTGGCTTATGTGAGCAGAGATTTCTCTTGTTCTTGCACTGTGTACCTGCCATTGTTTGGTCTCTGCTCCATCCTACTGTCCCTTTGGCTCCCAGGTAGACAGGGGTCCGCCTCCTGAAATGTAGGTGTTTTCTGCAGTACAAGGGAAGGAAACGCAGAAAATCTCACCTCAGTCCTTAAAGCTTCTGCCCCACACGTCACTTTTGCCCACATTTCAGCAGCCAGTTCATGCTTCATGGCCACGTCTCACTTCAAGCAGGTAGGAGCAGTGGTATCACCTACGGAAGGGGACTATTTCGTTCAGAGTACTGTGGCTACCATGACCCCATTCACAGATCCTTGGGTATGTACAAAAATTTGCTTCTGGACTGTCTGGGCCTGGTGCCTTTTTATGAGGCATTCTTCCGGCTCCCTTTCCAATGCTTTCTGTGGTTATTAATCTATTCAGGCTTAACAACCTATTCTGAATCAATTTAATAACTTACATATTTTCTTTTAAAAAATACTTGAATTGTTGGATTATCATTTATTTACTTTAAATTATGATTTGGAATCATTCATCCTATTTCTAATTTTTCTAGCTTTGCTACTAACCCATTCAAACATATATATATATTTTTTTTTTTTTTTTGAGACAAAGCCTCAAGCTGTCACCCTGTGTAGAGTGCCATGGCATCACAGCTCACAGTAACCTCCAAGTCCTGGGCTCAAGTGATTCTCCTGCCTCTGCCTCCCAAGTAGCTGGGACTATAGGTGCCCACCACAATGCCTGGCTATTTTTTGGGGGGCCCGTTATTGTTTGGTGGGCCTGGGCTGGATTCAAACCCACCAGTTCTGGTGTATGTGGCTGGCACCTTAGCCGCTTGAGCCACAGGTGCCGAGCCTCAAACATATTTTTTTGTCAACAGGAGGAAATAATCAGGCCCCTCATCCACTGCTGGGGAGAGCATAAAATGTCACAGCCACTTCAGAAAACTGTGGCAGTTTCTCAAAAAAAGATAAGCATTGAGTCACCATATGACCCATACATCTTAGCCCAAGAGATATGAATACATTTATTCACAGGTATGTGGATATTCAGGACAGTAGCGTTTATAATGGCCAAAAGAGTAGAAACAACCTAACTGTTCATCAAATGATGAAAAAATAAACTAAATGTGGTACATCCATCCAGTGAAATATTACTCATCCTTCAAAAGGAATGGAAGGCTGAACTTTGAAAACATTACCCCTGATAACATAATCAGACACCAAAGAACACATGTTGTGTGAGTCCACACATGGGAAGCGTCTGGAACAGGCAGATCCTGAGAGGTGGGAAGCAGATTGGTGACTGCCGAGAGGAGGGGAGAAGCAGGTAAGCCGAGTGGCTGCCAACGAACACAGTTCCCCACGGGGATGCCAAGTCCTAGAGGCAGGTCGTCACACGACTCTGTTTTAAGCATAACAAAACCCACTGAGTTGCACACTTTACTTTTCAGTAAAGTTCTCTTTAAAAGAAGAGAAAGCACCAGAATTTATAATCTTTGTTCACATCCTGAACAGGACAATGCCTTTGCTGCCGTCCCAGGCCCCTCTCCGTCCCTCTTCTTGGGGTTTTTTAGCAGGACCGTCTACTCACACTGCCTCCGACATACAATATCCTTCCCACCAAGCTCACAGCTCTGCAAACCGACCCCTGCGGGTTTAGGGATGTTGGATTTCAGGTCCAGACCCCATTGCCAGTGATAGTCACAAGCTTCAAGATATTGTTGGTGAGGACATAGCAAAACACTAAAGTAAGAATGACAATTTTAGGATTATTGCTTAAAGCTGGGAGTCGCCAGGGCAAATGCCAAATGTCACTGCTGTGTACATGTTTGCAAAAGGGGAAAAACAGTACCATTTAGCAGCAATTCTCAAGGAAGTAGAGGGGAAATACATAGAGGAAAACACGTTGCTTAAAAACCAAGTCTCAGCTTGCCGTTGCTCCATTGCTTTCATTTGCTTTCGGTGACCTTCGTGTGGAGATCCCAGATTCCTCCAGGGCCAGGCATGGTCTGTCTCTGCTTGTCAAAAGTGCTTGTGATTGAAGTGGAAATAATTGCAGGTGGCCTGCTGCGAGTGTGAATCCAGGATGCAGTTAATCTCTCGCTGACCTCCTCTCGGGTTGGATGACACACTTCCAGCCAACAGGGGTCCAGTCTTTGGTGTTTTCTGCTTAGAGTCCTGGAGAGGGTGGTGTATATTTACAGTGCAGCTATGGTTTCTTCAATTGCAAATTCTGGAGAATAGCTATGTACTTCCTTACAACAACAGTGGGCGAATTTAAATGAGACTATTGAAGAGAGTGTATACCAAGCCTCCAGGTTTGGCCCAGAGGTTTTTGGTAGGAGAACAAGTGAGAACAAATTGTGGGGGATACAACTGTGGCTGGGGGATCCTGGTGGTGCTCACAGAGCTTAGCCAGGCAGGAGTAAGAGCAGAAGCCGTATGGTGAGGCTGGGACACAGGAGAAGTGATGGAATCACCCTGCCCCCAGGGGCTGGCTTGCTGCAGGCCATTCAGCCCCAGCTGCAGCGGCAGCCCCAGCCATTGTGGCCCTGTGGTCCTGGAGTGGGGACCTCCTCAGGGCCCACACTGGGGAAAGCGGTGGCTGAGCCACTGCCCCCAATTCAGATGAAGACTCCCAGCGCAGACGAGATCAAGGCTGATGGGACAAGTCAGGTTAGTGTAAGCAGTTTTTTGCTGTTTAGTATATTTGCTAAAGCACTATCAGATTTAGGAGTAGAAATACAGGACACTGTTAAATTTGAATTTTAGATAGACAACAAATAGAGTTTGAGCATAAGTATGTCTCAAATATTGCAAATTTAACTGGTATGTGACATGTTATCTGAAAGCCCCAACTGCTTGGTATTTCAATAGCTGACGTAGCACAGAACCACAGTTATTATGGGAACTTTGACACATACTCACGGCATAGCCTCAGTCAAAGCACATCTGAAGCAAATTAGATCCTACCTCTCTCTTTTTTTTTTTTGAGACAAAACCTCAAGCTGTCCCCCTGGGTAGAGTGCCGTGGCATCAAAGCTCACAGTAACCTCCAACTCCTGGGCTCAAGCGAGTCTCCTGCCTCAGTCTCCCAAGTAGCTGGGACCACAGGTGCCCGCCATAACACCCGGCTACTCTTCGGTTGCAGCCATCATTGTTGTTTGGCAGGCCCGGGCTGGATTCCAACCCGCCACCTTAGGTGTATGTGGCTGGCTCCTTAGCCACTTGAGCCACAGGCAGTGAGCCAATCCTGCCTCTCTTAAAGAGCTCATTTACTGGCTCGGCGCCTGTGGCTCAATTGGCTAAGGTGCCAGCCACATACACCTAAGGTGGCAGGTTCGAATCCCCAGCCTGGGCCCGCCAAACAACAATGATGGCTGCAACCAAAAAATGGCCAGCTGTTGTGGCGGGCGCCTGTGGTCCCAGCTACTTGGGAGGCTGAGGCAGGAGACTTGCTTGAGCTCAGGAGTTGGAGGTTGCTATGAGCTGTGATGCCATGGCATTCTACCCAGGGGGATAGCTTGAGGCTCCGTCTCAAAAAAAAAAAAAAAAAAAAAAGAGCTCATTTACTTCACGGGCATTCTGGCATCTCCCCTGGGACCACTCCCTGGTATCTTCAGTCTGTGCGGGTGTGTACTGTGTTATATATGTGTGCACGCACATGTGTGTGTGTGTATGTGTGGGTGGGAGAAAGAAAAAGCATCTGAGTTCTGTCCCTTTGTATAGTGAAGAGGTGTTGCCTGCAGACCTGGGTTAGGCCCACCAGACTTGTCTTCTGTCATCTTGAGTGCTGGAGTTACTGGTGAGTCACAGAGCCTGGCAGAATAGGACACTTTGTAACAGGAAATAGAAGATGATCTTAACAAAGACCTATTTATTCCAAGCTCTCAAGCGAGATCCCTCCAAAATAAAGAAAGGTAGAATGACAAAAATAAGCCAAATGATACACTTAAAGACAGGAGCTTTGTGTTTCTCGCACCTTAGCATATAATTTTCAAGATGCCAGTCATTTAAATGCATATTGTGGCTTTTTTTTTGTGGAGGTGCAGGAACCTTTTAAAATGAGAAATGAGGAAAGCACCATGGACGACTAACGCCAGGAGTCTGTTTATAAAGAATTTTTTTTTGTTTTGCATATTGTACATGTGGCTAGTAGCAAATTTGATGGAAGTTTATTCCCGTATTAAGAAAGAAATGCATGTTTTGATCTTCAGATAAGAAAAGGGCACTTCACGGCCTTATCACTTCACGGCAGACATTTGCAAAATTATGTGACTTGTTCTGGAAAACAACAGAGAAATCTTTCATTTTCTTTTGTTTGGTTTAGTTCAAACAATAAGAAGTAGATGCAACCAGCAGGAAAAGGTGGTTCATGCCTGTAATCCCGGCACTCTGGAAGGCTGAGGCAGGTGGATGGCTTGAGTTTAGGAGTTTGAGACTAGCTTGAGCAAGAGTGAGAACCCCTCTGTACTAAAATTAAAAAACAAAAATAAAAACATTAAGCCAGCATTGTGGAGGGTGTGTGTAGTCCCAGCTACTGAAATAAATGGCAGATACGAGAGAAGGCTGGACCTCACTTCAGATGTAATTAATTAATAGAAATTTATTGATAATTTGATACACCTGCAGGGGCACCTACTGGGGGCTGATACATATAGGCATGCAGCTCCGAATGGTGGGTGAAAAGCCTTTTTATGGTATTATTCTGCATAGTCATGTATGCTTAGCAAGCCAGCTCAATACAGAAGCCAAACCATTGCGGTTAAAGCGGGGTCTCAGGGTGGGGGTACATATTGATTCATAAATCACAAGATATATCACAAGTACTTTACTTCATGAGTCATAAGATGAGGGTCACATAGTTCAGGGGTATAGGCACAAGTGTTGGGTAAGTTTCCCAGAACAACTTGGGACCTTTTCACCAGGGGCTTTATTTGGAATCCGCCCCTCCCTTCCCCCTTTTCTTATCTTCAAGCTTCTTCCCAGAATTTAACTTCCTTCTTCACCCTCATGGGGGCTGAGGCTAAAAGACTTAGGAGAGGTTTTCTTTTGAAAGGTAGGGGGCTTGTTCCCCACTGGTCTTAGGGGGGAATCAAAGGGTCTGGTCATCACACTACTTGGGAGGCTGAGGCAAGAGGATCACTTTGATACCTGAATTTCTTCTTCAGTATGTTCTTGGTCTCGGTGATTAGAAGAATGACTCTGCGGACCACAGATCAGTGGCAAGATGGGATTTATTTACAGGAAAGAATACAAAAACACCAAAGCTCTTGTCAGGGAGAGAAAACCTAAGTCGGGAGAGAAAAGCTCTCTCTCTGATTCTGTTTCTGTCTGTCTATCTCCCGGCTCTTTGTCCAGGGGTATATATGGTCACACGGGGCCCTCTGTAGTTACATTTAGCGTGTCTGGGACATGTCTGGGTCGTGTCTGGGTCATGAATGAATGGCTATAATCCCTTTCATTCCCAGGCCTAGAGAATGGGGGTTCCCTGTTCAGCTGCAAGGGCAAGGGGAGCAAAACCTGAGGCGCTGGTGTCTCTCCAGTAGCTGTCTGGCCCCTCCAGCTACTGGAACCTCCTGTGGGCCCCCCCCTGCCTACCCTCCAGCCCGCTGGTTCCTCTGCTCACTGCCACTGCACCAACACCTCCAAGGCAGAGGCAGCCAGTCCACCCACAACTCCACCGAGCTGGCTGGGGTGCAAGTGTCCTGCATCAACTTGAGTCGAGGAGTTTGAGATTGCTGTGAGCTAGCCTGATGCCATAGCACTCTAGCCTGGGACATCAGAGTAAGACTTTCTTAAAAACAACAATACAGGCTTGGCGCCTGTGGCTCAAGTGGCTAAGGCGCCAGCCACACACACCTAAGGTGGTGGGTTTGAATCCAGCTCAGGCCCACCAAACAACAATGATGGCTGCAACTGAAAAAAAATAGCCAAGCGTTGTGGTGGGTGCCTCTGGCCCCAGCTACTTGGGAGGCAGAGGCAGGAGACTCGCTTGAGCCCAGGAGTTGGAGGTTGCTGTGAGCTGTGATGCTACGGACAGCTTGAGGCTCTGTCTCAAAACCAAACCAAACCAAACAAAAAAACTCAACAACATAATAATAATAACTAAAAACTTAAAAAAAAGTAGATGCAGCAGAATGGAAGTAACTTTCTTATTACAAAACTTTATCCATGAACAAAAATTTTATCCATGAACATTTCTTTTTGCTAAAGAATAGAGATTAGCTGTGGTGGCTCATGTCTATAATCTCAGCATTTAGGAGGCTGAGGAGGGAGCATCATAGGCCCAGGAGTTTGAGACCAACCTGGACAGCATATCACTATGTTGGGAATATCCACCCTGAGTGGGGTGATGGGGCTGAGTTTGGCAAAGGGAGGAGGTGGAGTGCATGAAAAAGCCATGTAGTATTTGGAAGAAAGTCAGCAGAGCCAGAACAAAGTGGGAGAGAGTGTGGGGCATGGTGAGCTGCAGCCTTTGTTCTATTTTTATTTGTTTAAAAAATGCCTTTAATAAAACTTGATTTTTGGAGCATATTTTCTCTGGATATAAAATCTTAGGTTGACAGTTTTTTTCCTTTGGTGCTTTAAAGACATGATTACATTGCTTTCTGGTTCACATTATTGTGATGAGATGTCGCTGGTAATTCTTACTGGTTTTCCTCCGTGGGTGATGTATCTTTAACCTCTGAAGAGTTTTACGATTTTCATCTTTGGTTTTCACCAGCTTGGTTATTATGTGGTTTTTCTCTGTGTTTATTCTACTTAGAGTTTTTGGAGCTTTTTGGATCTGGCAATTGAAAACTGTCATTAAATTTGGAAAAAAAATTTCTGATCGTTACTTCTTCAAATTTTTTTATGCCATTAATTTCTTTTCTTTTCTTTTCTTTTCTTTTTTTTTTTTTTTGAGACAGGAACCTCAAGCTATCCCCCTGGGCAGAGTGCCGTGGCATCTCAGCTTATAGCAACCTCCAACTCCTGGGCTCAAGCGAGTCTCCTGCCTCAGCCTCCCAAGTAGCTGGGACCACAGGCGACCACCACAACACCTGGCTATTTTTTGGTTGCAGCCATCATTGTTGTTTGGCGGGCCCAGGCTGGATTTGAACCTGCCACCTTGGGTGTACGTGGCTGGCACCTTAGCCACTTGAGCCACAGGAGCTGAGCCCCATTAATTTCTTTTCACCTGTTAGTACTTCAGTTACTCAGACGTTAGGCCATTTGATACTGTCTCACACCTCAGTAAGGCTCTGCTTTTCTCTTCTCTTTTCGTATTGTGTTCAACTGTGTGTGCTTTAAGTTAGAATATTTACTTCTGGCATTTCTTCAACTTTTCTCATGTTTTCTATGCAATGTTCAATCTGCTGTTAAGACCAGGTGAGCATTATATTTTCAATTTTCAATTTCAGTTGTATACATTTCCAACTTACAGTTTTTATTTCTTTGCTTAGACATTCCATCTGTTCACTTATTCTCACCATCTTTTTCTCTAAATCCTTGAAAGATTAAACACAGCTGTTTGAAAATCATTTTTTTTTTTTGAAACAGAGTCTCACTTTGTTGCCCAGGCTAGAGTTCTGTGGCCTCAGCCCAGTTCACAGCAACTCAAACTCCAGACTCCTGGCTTTAAGCAATCCTCCTGCCTCAGCCTCTGAGGAGTTGAGACTATAGATGCCCACCACCACAACCAGTTAATTTTTCTATTTTTTAGTAGAACTGGGGTCCTGCTTTGCTCAGGCTGGCCTGGAACTCCTGACCTCAAGTGATCCCCTCACATCAGCCTCTCAAAGTGCTAGGTGAGAGCCAGCCTGCCGAGCCTGTTGAAAATCTTTATTTGCTAAATTCAACATCTATCATCTCTGGATCTTTTCATATTATCCATTTTACCCCCTTCTTTGGCTTCAGGTTATATTTTGTATATTTGGTAATTTTTAGCATATGCTAGCTATTGTATACTCTGCTGATGTGAATATGATTCCTTTGAGGAGTTTTCAGTGTTTTTCTGCTTGTCAGTTAATTTAGCATCACCTTGAACCTTTGTTTTAAGCTTTATTAGAGAAGGTGGATGGGATCCGTCCCTAGCAGATCTAGGGTTTCCTTACAACGGCATGCTCAGTTTCACACCAGACGATTCTGTGGCCTGTCATTGTATGTCCAGGGGCAACCCTAACCTCTCTTTACCAGGTGCAAATAGCATCTTCACAGTTGTGACAACCAAAAATAACTCTAAACATTGTTAAATATCCCCTAATTTTATCCCCTCACTTGTATTTATTTATTGCCTTATTTTAGGGGATAAAATTGGCCTCAGTTGAGAGTCACTAGGTTAGAATAATACTACTGTGCCTCAGCAAATACACCTTAGTAAAGTTTTGGGGATCCCACTGGAACACTTGGGGTGTATGGCAGGGTCTTACTGCTCCAGATGTTTGAATCGTTGACATCTCCATTCATCTAACAAGCCCCAGGGTTCTTTGATAGGCCTCATGGAGCCTCATTCTTTGCAGAAATGTCATCATATTTGCCAAAAATTTAAGAGATTCAAAATGCAAACATGTAAAGATTTATCTCTGTGAAGCTCTGTCTTCTCCTGCATCCGGCTCTGTAAATTCCATTCTTTTTAGCAGCTTAGAACCCAGATTTCCCTTTGGAGTCTTTTTTTTTTTGAGACAGAATCTCACTATGTCACCCTTGATAGAGTGCCGTGGCATCACAGCTCATAGCAACCTTAAACTCTTGAGCTTAAGGGATTCTCTTGCCTTAGCCTCCGAAGTAGCTGGGACTATAGGTGTCCACCACACTGCCCTACTATATATTTTTGTTGTTGTTGTTGTTGTTTGGCAGGCCCAGGCTGGGTTCAAACCTGCCAGCCCTGGTGTATGTGGCTATCCCCTCAACCACAGAGCCTCGGGCGTTGAGCCCTTTGGACTCTTCTTATATAGCAGCTTGGAAAATGCCCTGAGGCAGAAAGTTGTGCCACTCTCTCTGAATTTCTTTTCTAGTAAGGATCATAGCTCTGTGCTATCTGCTTCTCAATGCCTGAAAACATTGTTTCATATATTCTGTTCACGTTTGCAGTTGTTTATAATGGAAGATTATGTCTGTTAGTTATTACTTTATCAAGGGAAGTTGCTTTGCTGTCTCCTCACCCTAGTGCCATATTTTTTTCAGTTTATTTGAATTTGTAATCATTAGTTACTATCAAGCATAAGAAGACAAAGAAGCTGGCAGAACAAAACAAAAACATCAGGTAGCTGAAAAAATATCCAATATTGTATACATTCGGGGTATTTTCAATTAACAATGGTGACTCTGTGACATTTAAACCTCTTTATTTGAGATTGGCTAACACAGGACCTGGAATACATGGTGCTATGTTGTGATAATATAATTATTTGTATGTAATGGGATTAAGAGTCCTATTCAATTTTTTATCAAGTAGTAGTCATTGTCAGGTAATATAGAGCATCTGGTAATCCAAACCCCTTCTTTAAGTGAAGAAATTGAAACCCAGGGTGGGTAAGTGATTTGTCTACAGCCATACCAGTAGTTAGTCTCAGAACTGAGTTTTTTTTTTTTTGAGACAGAGTGAGACTCTGTCACCCTCAGTAGAGCGCTATGGCATCACAGTTCACAGTAACTCAAACTCCTGGGCTTAAGCGATTCTCTTGCCTCAGTCTTCTAATTAGCTGGGACTACAGGCACCCACCACAATGCCCGGCTATTTTTTTGTTGTAGTTGTAGTTGTCATTGTTGTTTAGTAGGCCTGGGCCGAGTTTGAACCCACCAGCCCCGTTATATGTGGCCAGTGCTCTAATCACTGGGCCACAGGTGCTGGGCCAGAATTGAGTCTCCAAATTGGATTTTTTCCCCTCATCAGTGCACCAGGCTCAAACCCTGCACCTCTGAAGCTCACCCTCCTCCCACTCACAGTCAAACTCTGGATGTAAATGGTCAGACCAGAGTCTGTCATCTCCTCTCAGTTCATTTTTAGGTGAGTTAAATAAACCACTGTAACAACACCGTAATGGAAAGAATATTGGCTTGGAAGGTAGGTGGCAGGGGTTCTACCCAACTGTGATCATTGGTCCTCCTCTGGTCTGAAAACTGGTGGAGAGCTCTGAATCTCCATTTTTCCCCTCTGAAGAATTAGCTTATATTATTTTTAATGTTTAATTTTTTTTTTTGAGACAGGAGCCTCAATTTGTCCCCCTGGGTAGAATGCCATGGCATTTCAGCTCACAGCAACCTCCAACTCCTGGGCTCAAGTGAGTCTCCTGCCTGTACCTCCCAAGTAGCTGGGACCACAGGCGCCCGCCACAATGCCTGGCCATTTTTTGGTTGCAGCCGTCGTTGTTTGGCGGGCCCAGGCTGGATTCGAACCTGCCACCTTGGGTATACGTGGCTGGTGCCTTAGCCACTTGAGCCACAGGCGCCGAGCTGAATGTTTAATTTTTGATGTTTACCTTTACGAAGAAGGTGATACAAGTTGAAGGGACTACGAATTGTTTTATTCCTGTGACTGAACATGTGAGCAGCTGTAATTGTGGGAGGACTGTTCCCTCCTGGTGTGTGTGCCTGTGTCTGTGCGTGCACGCACACATGTGTTTGGGAGAATAAAGAGAAAGTATATACGCACAGCATTATGGAAATTTTATGGGAAGTTTGGGAAGTGTGTGAGAAAGCTGACAGTGCGTGATATTTAATGAAGCTTCTAGGATGCTAAATCATCACCACCAAGAAAGGCTGTGTTGGGTGTCACTTGCGGCTTAAGGAGTAGGGCACTAGCCCCATATACTGGGGGTGGTGGGTTCAAGCCTGGCCCCTGCCAAAACTGCAAAAAAAAAACAAAAAGCTGTGTTATTTTCCCATTTAAACCTCACCCCATTTATTAAAGTGCCTACTTATTAGTAAGCATTTCTGTATTTTTCCCTTTCTGTATTCAGGGAGGAAACATATTTCTAAAACTTTTCGCTGTTATAGGAATGAACTGTGCAGTGGTGTGTCGAGTTTAGAAAAACACCCTTGAAACCTCTCTGGGCTTCTTTTTTTCTAATTCTGCCTCGCAGTGGGTTACTTTTGCCACGTAAGTGGTGCCTGGTGTCTTTGGTGAGTTCAGAGGTGGTCTCAGTGAGGTCAGAGCAAGAAGCAGAGGCAGTGCTTGGGCGCAGAACCGTTCAAGTGAAACCGTGAACAGAAACATTCCCGCAGCTTGAGTTACTCCCCCAAGCGCTTCCCGTAATGTAACTTTGTAGCTCTCCTCTGCAGCCCACAGTTAATCTGAGCTTGTCTCCTTCCAAGCACAGGGATAGATTTACTGAGCTGATAATATTTTCTTACTCTTCTTCTCAGTGATGATTTATTTAAATTCTCCAACTAATTTAAATTTAACAATAAAAAAAGAACTTGGCACACTGCTTTATGGAAGCTATATTCATCACCTCCAAAAACACTGCAGTATTTAACACTGTGCAAAAGTGGCAGCAACTGTAACTGGATTTAATTAAAAACAACAAATCATTTGTTCCGTAGTGATGGGTGCTGCACACAGCCTGCTGGAGGCCTGACTGACATCCACAGTGTTTTAATCTTAAAATATTTGATTGGACGGAATCATGGAGGTGATGGCCGGGCTTCAACTTGGCTTGACAAGGTCTCCTTGGAGGAAGTGGTAGCTTTCTTTTGATCTTGGGATGTCGAGAGGTGACAAGCCAGAAGAAGATGGAGTTAACTTGTGTTTCCCTTTAATTTACAGCATTGGGAAAACACAGGTGTGTTTGTGCACACACACTCACACACACACACACAGAGAATGCATTTAATAGATAAAGCTATGTAACATGGAAAGGATTTTCTGGGGAAGCCATTTACTACTAATTATCTGTGATGCTATGAGATCTTTACTTAACTCTCTCATGCAGGGGGAAAATGGAGTAAAGAGTATTGAGACTGATGTGCAGTTATTCCTGGCACAGCCATCATTCATCTCTCCGTGGGAGTCTTCAGAAGCCACAACCTCCCTGATTTCTTCTGTGCCATTTCTTCTCTCTGCCAGGTTGGCTTAGGGAACAGTCTGTGACCTGGTCACGGAGACATAGAGAGTGAGAAAGAAGGTGTGGACACTGTGGGGTTGGCTTATCCTTGTGAAATGGCCGTGAAAAACAGATTTTTATTTTGAAATAAGTATCTGAGCTGCTTAGGCTACTTGCACTAATAAGTGTTTCTGGTTCTAAAAATCCCCAAGAAAAACAACTGTGCAATGCCATGGAGGCACCTTGGAAACCGTATGTGCAGTATGTATGTTTACAGTGAGTCCCGCCTCTGTGGAGTCAACCAAACATGTATTAAAAATATGCGGGGAGGGGGGAAGGAATGGCTACATCTATACTGGACACGTGCAGACCTTTTTGGTCATTATTCCCTAAACAATACCATCTAACAACTATCTACATAGCATCTGCCTTATCTGATTTAAAGTGTACAGGAGGATGTGCTCAGATCATATGTAAATTCTACACCAGCTGTGGATTTTGGCTTCCTAGAGGGGCCCTAGAACTACCCCACTGTGGGTATGAAGGAAGACTGCATAAACACTAAAGGGGAAGAGGAGACTGATTCTTTTACACAGACCAGCTCTCACGGGGAGGCTCAGCATTCACACAGGACAAGTCTCTGCAGCAGCCACTCGGCAACCTGGACCAGCGTGCTCTCCGGGAGCTGGGCTGGAGGAACCTGGCTGGACGTACACCTGTCATGCTCCTCTCAGGTGCCCCAGACGCCCGTTCCCAGGGCCCATCTTTCAGTGTACCTCCCTAACTTCAAGTGTCCATAACCATCCGTTTACCCTATTTTTCCATCTTTTTGACAATTATGAATTTTTTTAGTAGCAGTTGACTTGTATCAGGCAATAACCTCTGTCAGGGATATCACTTTTAGAATAGTAAATAATGGTAGGATAGATAACATCCTGCTTTATAACACACTCCAGGCATTCTCCTTCAACTATAGGTAGTGGGGAGGGAAGGAGGGGCACAAAGTGACTTCTTGTGACAAATATTCCCTGATGCCTTTTCAGGCCAGACTTGGTTCCAAGGTCAGAATTCCTCTCTAAGACAAACTGGAGTGGTTTGTACCCCAGGTCCTTGCGTGAACCTCACTTACTTATAAAGACAAAAGGCTAAAATGGAACAAAAAATGCATAAATTTTGCCAGCTCAACTATTTCCTCTATGAAGGGTGAAAATAGCCTACTTAATACTAGGGCACAACTGTCGATGTGAATCTGAAGGATAAACGGGAGCGTGGCTTTTGCAGTAAGCCTCCAGTTTACACAAAGGCCCAGGGCCCTTGCTCTTGGTATGTATAAGAGAGGCTGTGAATTGCCGCAGACTCCCTGAGCAGGAATGAAATTTATGGTGAGGATTCAGAAGGTGGCATTGAGATTTAGGAGTTTCTAAATGTGCAGACCACAGTAAACATCTTATATTGCTCAAATAGCACTTTCGTTTTTTCTTTCGTAGTTCACAGTGGGTGATCTGTTTATACCTCCTGCCCATGTCGTAGGTATTTACAAGAACAGACTATTCCATGCTCAGTGGTGTGAAAGGCCGGGGAGGGTAGAGCGTTAGTAGGACCTCCCTGGAGCAGCAGAATGGAGGGGAAGCAGGGCATTGGGCAAGGGCCTCCACCAGAGAGGACGAGCCTTCCACGGTGAGCCAAGCTGTGCTGTTCTCCAGCGGCTGCGGGGGGAGAAGTTGCTTCATTACCCATGAGAGCTGGCCATCTCAGGAGCTGCCGGTCAGTGACCCAGAGAGGGAGCTGGGGCAGGGCAGGCACGTGGCTCTAGGCCACAGGAGACTGTTTTCACGGAGGTCCTGAGTTTGTTAGGCCTATGCCATGCATCACAGGATTCTACAGGCATGAAAGCTGAGGTTCTTAAGCAAATAGGGTTACTTGCCTGCCCTCTTAGTTTTTTCATCTCTTCAAAACAAGGAGGGAAATAGGAACATCTTGAAGGGAAGGCACCTCTTCCAGGAGGACACCCTGGGAATTGTGACGTGTGCAGCCACCATTAATCCTGCCACTAGCATTGGTCACCTTGTCACCAGAGGTGGGCTTCACTCAGTGGGCTTCAGGTTTCCATCTGTGAGTTCGGTCAGTATTTTCTGAGTGTCTGCTATGTCAAGGTGCCGTGTAGACAGAATAAAGAAAACTTTTTTTTTTTTGAGATAGAGCTTCAAGCTGTCCCCCTGGGTAGAGTGCTGGGGCATCACAGCTCACAGCAACCTCCAACTCCTGGGCTCAAGCGAGTCTCCTGCCTCAGCCTCCCAAGTAGCTGGGACCACAGGTGCCCGCCACAACACCCGGCTATTTTTTGATTGCAGCCGTCATTGTTGTTTTGGCGGGCCTGGGCTGGATTCAAACCCGCCACCTTAGGTGTATGTGGCTGGCGCCTTAGCCACTTGAGCCACAGGTGCCAAGCAGAACACAGGCACTACTGGGATGGCTGATGTTGTGTCAACTTACCATAGGGAGCCCAGATGACACATTCTGAGTGTGTCTGTGGAGGAGTTTCCAGAGGGGATTGGCATTTGAATTGGTAGCCTCAGTAAAGCAGCTGGCCCTCCTCAGTGTGGGTGGCACCATCTTGTCTGTTTAGCGCCCAAGGAGAACCTTTTTTTCCCTGCCTCATTGCTGAAGCTGGGACATCCCATCTCATTTCCTGCTGCCCTCAGTTTGGGGTTTATGCTGTCGGCTCCTCAGGCTTCCAGCTCTGATTAAATTACCCCTGTTCTCCTGGGTCTCCAGACAGCAGAATGTGAGGCTTCTCAGCCCTTTTGTCACATAAACTAATTCCTCGTGATGAATCTGTACATCTATCTGACCTTCCATCTCTCCAATTCCTCATGACGAATATGTGCATCTATCTGACTTTCCATCTCTCCCTCTACTGAACCTGACCAACTACCCTGAAGGAACTTTGGGTTTGGAGGGAAACTTCCTCCTTATTTCCTGCCTACCCTCTGCACCTGTTATATTACCATTTGACTGTGTTAGGGGGCACCCTTTTTAATGTACCAGCTGCTGTGCTAAGGGGAGATGATGATTCCTGCAGTGAAATCAAGCTCTCCATCTCAGTCAGGCCTCAGAGAGATGTGCACGGATGTGAAGAGACCACCATGACTAAAGGTCTCACAAGAAAACTACAGGTTGGAAAGGGGAAAAAAGAAAAAGCTAAGGGAAATTAAAGTTCATCTAAAAAACATCCTTTTTCAGAGATTTTTAAGTGCCATTGTGAGACCCAGATTTTCAGCTTTCAGTGCCATGTTGTTGTTAGACTATAGAACTTCCCCTTTCCCACCTCCCTGCCGCCATCTTAGTTCTACTTCCCCTAAACTCAGACCTTTCCCCCAAATCAAGCATCCTAATCAGCCAATCAGAAGTGCACCCCACACCCCTCTTGCCTCATACCACCCCAGACCCCCACTCCTCACCCTTCGTGCTCAGTTAGGAAATCCCCCATCCCTCGTGCCCTGTGCCAATCAAGAGCCTCCCCGTACTTCCCCAAACCCTGACCACCAATCGCTCATACTTCCCTATACCCCCGACCACCAATCAAAAATGTATTCCACCCTCCTTCACCCTTCTTGCTTTCTGTACTCCATAAAAACTTGCTGGACCCTGGGTTCAAGGCTCTTCCTCGGTGTGCCTACCAGGATAGTCCAGGCCCGGGTGCCCGGGCCTGCTAAATAAAGCTCACCTCTTGCTTTTTACATCGGAGTCTGCCTCGGACAGCTTGCTGGGGGCTACTGGGCTATTTGGGGGTAATTTCGGGCACAACTTTTGGTGCATTGGCTGGGAATCTCCTCCAGATCCCTCTGCCCCATCCGACGCCACTCCAGAGGTGAGTTGTGTGTGTGTGAATCGGCCGACTGAGCGTGTGTGAAGTGCAAGGGAGAAAGTGTTCTGCTTTTGGTTCTGTGTCTCTTGTTTTGGGTAATCGTTCAGTGTGGTGTTGTAAGAGGCGTTGTCGCTGCCAGAAAGGCGCAGGTGTTGTCACTGCCTGAAGGTGACAGGTGTTGGGGGACAAGGAGCTAGATCGGATGGGGTCAGGGATGCTCATCCTCTGTAGGGCTTAAGACGTTGGGTCCTACTAGCAAGAGTGTCTGGAATTGGTGACAGAGTAAATCTTCTGGTGGGGTGAGGGCCCACCAGGAGTGTCTGGTTATGGTATAAAGCTTCTGTTCAGGGTGTAAATCTTCTGGTGGGGTGAGAGCCCCCAGGAGTGACCAAGTTGTAAACAGTGTCTTGTTCCTTCTAATAGGGAGAAGGGCCCTCCAGAAGGAGTGTTAACCTGTAAATTGTGTTTACTGTTTTCCATGTCATTTTGCTCTGCTAGTCTGCTTCAAATTACTTCCTCAAAAATAAGTTTTGAGTGCTGTGTAGAGTGTAAGTTTAAAATATTTCTCAGAGTCCTCAATCTTAGAGTCTAGAGGAATTTTACAAGTGGATCTTAGACCTCTATCTTCAAGGTTCTTTGGGGGATTTTAGCCCCCGTGAGACTACCCTTTTCAGTTTCTTAGCTTACTGCCTCATTCATTTCTAAAACCTCA
>CAUYQV010178597.1:0-10154 GCA_963574575.1 Galagoides demidoff
CAAAAATCGCATTACAACAAAGATATTTGTATCAGAATGTTTACTGCAGCCCAATTCATAATTTCCAGGTCATGGAAGAAGCCCAAGTGTCCATCGATCCACAAATGGATCAACAAACTGTTGTAAATGTACACCATGGAATAATATGCAGACATAAAGAAAGATAGATACTTTACGTCCTTCATGATCACATGAATGGAGCTAGAGAATGTTCTTCTGAGCAAAGTATCACAAGAATGGAGGAAAAAGTATCCAATGTACACACCCCTATTATGAAACTAATTTATACCTTTTATATGAAAGCTATAACCTAATAACAACCTAAGACTACTGGAGGGGAGGGAGAAGGGAGGAGGGAATAGGTGGAGGGAGAGGGATTGGAGAGATCACTTCAGGGGTTTATGTTACAAGGGTACAAATGAATCTTCCTAAGAGTAGAATGTGAACATTTTAAAATAATAACTAAGAAAATGACATGAGGGCTATGTTAACCAGTTTGATAGAAGTGTTTTGGATTGTGTGTGAAAACCCCACACTGTACCCCAGAAGTGCATTGATGTACATAGTTACCATTCAATAAAAAATAAAATAAAATAAATAGTTCCATCAAGTCAAAGTGCAAAGGCCCAAGAACCAGAGACACAACAGTGTAAGTCCCAGTCTGAGGACAGAAGACCAACGTCTTAGCCCAAGCAGATGGAAGATGAATTCTCCCATCCTCCACCTTCCTGTCCTATCTAGGCCCCCAATGGATTAGATGAGGCCATCAGACACAACATATTCCCCAGAGCAGATTTTTCCCTGCAGTGTGTGAGGTCCAAAGGGCATGTTCATCCTAACCACTGTGGCATTTATTTAAAATACCCCTTCCTGGACCCTTCCTCTGAGTTACTGAATCGTAGCTGAGATGCTGGGGGCTAGAATGACTCTGTTTAACAATCCATCTTGGCAAGCTTCATGCAAGCGAAATTGAGAACTTCTGCCCCAGGTGATGTCCAATCAGTTATTCATTCAATAAACATTGACTGAACATCCCCCATATGCTCAGCCAAGAAAGACAATCACTCATGTATCTGTTTCTGAAATATCCTGCATCTAAAGTATCTAAGAAAAACTATTCACTAATTGTGGTAAGCCATAATTGAAAGAAGAAAGAACTGGAAGCCTCCATAGGCGTATGCGTGAACCCTTTTGGGGTCTGGGTAAGCAACTCTGGAAGGCTATTCTGGGCTTCATTAAAAGATGCCCCCACTGCAAAGAGTTTTGTCTCTGTTTTTCTCCTATAAAAGTAGGAAAAAAAAGAAATATCAATGAAATGCAATTGGGAAAATAAGACTATTTTAAACGTCATTTGCAGAAATTGACAAAAACAAAAGAAACTCTATGACCAAGTCTTCCCTTGTATTCTAAATCCCTACCCATCTTTCTTCTGTTTCTTCCTTAAAAGTAGTATTGTTAGGGAAGGACAGAGGCAGCCTGCACATGGTTCCGGTGTCAGCCCTGGGGACACACTCCAGCAATGCTCAGGCAGGTACAAGAGAGTCCCCCAAGGTGGCCTTCCCAGTTGGGAACAAGTCTGACTAATCTAGTAAAAATGAATATCTAACCCAAAACATATGCAATTAGATATAACTCTATAAAGCCAACACTAATTAGTCCTCCTACTCATATAAAATGCCACCTCTCAGAAAGTCTTTTAATTGCCGTGCAATTTTGCCCCCAAAGCAAGCATTACCCACTGGGTACATGCCACCCTCACTCTTCCCTTCACACAAAGTGCTCAACCCATGCGGTGCTTGTAGAAGCCTGGTTCACTGCCCACAAGCTGCTCAGAGACTAGCAAGGTGATATAAGCACTGTTCACCTTCAGCAAAGATCAGCTCCTGAGCATGCAAAGTGTGTCAAGAGCCCTTCCCTCTCCCCTCTGGCAGTCACCTTCCTGGGAAATTACTTTGTTGTTGTTGTTTTTCATTCTAGGAAAGGAACTGATTTAGATTAAAACTTTGAGCTATAGGCATCTTGCCTTCTACTTGGGAAAGGCATTAAGTGTACTCTTAATTTAGAATGACTTGCCTTCTTATGATTCAAAGACAAAAAGTAAAAACCAGGGGAAATAAGGTTTCTGTGTAAATACAAATCCTAGGGTAGAATCCCAGCATTCTGGATGGGCAAAGCTGGTGAGTTGCTGGCATACTGCCACAGTGTGTGAAGAGGTGTCCCAGGAAGCCTCCCGTCCAGTCTGCCAGCCCAGCTCAGGCAAAGGCCTTTGGGGCTCTCACAGTAGTCTCTTCAGGGGTCCCACAGGAATCTGTTTCTCCAGCCTGCTCCTAGCTTTTCCATCTCCCCAGTTGGGAGCCCCCCTCCCCCACTGCAGATGGTTCCCAACTCCAACTCTAGGGTTGTTCTGTGGTGGGGAGACCAGAAGCAGTTTTTCTGGGAGGCCTCAGCTGAAAATCTTTGACTTGTGATCACATAAACTCTGCAAATTGCCAGATGAATTGATAGAATGCAGTCACTGAGCACCTGCTATGTGTAAGGCAGCCCTGTCCTGGGCTTTGGGCGGCATGAATAAATCAAAGACCCTCATCTCAGGAAGCTTAGAGTGTAGGGGAGAGGGAGGACAAAGGGGGACGTGAATCAATACATATTATAACCAGGCTGGGAGTAGGACAGTGGCTCTGATAATACTTGAGCTCTCCAAGTTGTTCGCTATTTTGGAAGTTTTGTCAAAGTTTCCAGACTTTTTTCCTGGAACAAAAAACTAATTAAGAGGGGAAAATGGCTGACTAAAAGCAGCTTTCACCAGAAGCTCCTGTCCAGGAGAAAAGTTGAACTGAAGTGAAGTCAGAGAAGTCGTAACTGGGAAGTGGATCACAAGAGGCAGAAATCAAAGTGTACATCATCTACATTGATTTGAGAGGAGAAGGTGAGAAAGAGGAAGAAAGAAAATAGAGACTGGGTATGGAGTGGCTAAACTGAAGCCACCTGGTGCTACTTGGGCTTTCTGCAAGCAAGCAGGGAACAAAGGACCTCTCACCTCACTGCAGAGGAGAGAGCCATGAGGTCCCAGTTCTCCTCCACCTGGGAATTTTTACTTCTGACTCCCCATCCTGCATGGTGTAAAAGTGAACAAATTTTCTCTCTCCAGTCCTGAGCACAGAACCCATCCTTCCCCATCCCTGGTTGCCTGACAGGCTGCACCATGCAGAGATAGTAGAGTTTGGTGATCTCTGAGAGGCATCTGCATTGTGTGGGCAACTGAGCCAGGTCACACACCCACTGCTGCCTGGCCTCCTGCTGTGGTGGAACAGGGACCTCAGTCTCAACTTTGGCATTGCACGATATGGTCTTTCCTGCCTCTAACTCCTGCTGAGGGAGACTTTTTTCCTGCCCTCTTGAAAGCCCCTCCCTGTGTCTGTGCCCAGTGACCCCTTGTCACCCAACATCTCTTCCTAACAACTTGGAGAGAGACAGGCTTAGGCTTGGACAACTGGCACTAGGAAGGTCCCCTCCTCAGCCAGGGTGACTGCTGCATTTTATCCAGTTCATAGCCAGGACTCTGGGGGGGAGGACTGTGGCTTCTCTGAACCTTTTCGTACAAGGGTTGCTCACACCCCCATTGGAGTCGTTCAGTTGGAACTCTCAGTCAGAATTGTTAGGGACACTGGTGGAAGCTACAGGTTCACAGCTAGTTTGAATTTGTTTGCTCAAAGTGGGGTTGGTATTTTGAGAGGCAAGAACAGTATTGATTGCCCTTCTCTGGTTGTCTTTGTGGAGGCAGAGCCATTCAAATATTTTACATCAGGGAGTCTAGTGAGATACTGCAGCTCTTTTAAACTGAGTGGAGGACAGACTGACATCAGGACAGAATCACTTTGCAATATATAAGCAGGGCCAGTTCTCAGAGACTCTCAGGGTATAGCCCTGAAAGGCTGTGAGGGAAGGACCACAGGCACAAGCTCCAGCTCATTAGCAAAGAGGTGGTTAGCTCCATTTCCTGGGCCTCCTGATCCAGTCTCACTCCACCAGTTTTAGTTGCCCCAAATAGGTCTGTACAGTGTTTTCTAAGGGTCCCAATTAGATTATCTCTCAATAACTATTCAGGGACAACTTATCATTTCAACTAAAAAAGTATAAATAATATTTTTTTAAAAAAATCTAAAAGTGCTCATGGGAAGGAGCCAACAGAAGAATTCTGGTAAATTGAGAAATCAGAGCAGATCAACCCCCCCCCATAAGAGATTACAAGGGAGATACAACAGAAAATCCCATCTATAGAGTAATTGGAATTGAGGATATGATGAAAATAGAAGTTCAAAAAATAGTCCAAAAGTTGTCTCAAAAAATTAGTGAATTTGAAGACAAAGTCACCAAGAATTTGGACATAATGAGGAAAGATATAATAGAGCTTAAGGAATTGAAAGAGGCATTTGAAGAACTTCAAAACATAGGAGACAGCCTCGGTAATAGAGTAGAATATGGAGAAGAAAGAATTTCAGAAGTTGAAGACAAGACTTTTGCAATACCTGAATCATTCAAAAAGGCAGGAAAAAGTAGAACAAAAATAGAATATTCCCAGAGAGTTATGGAATTATTCCAAAATGTCAAATATTCAAATTATAGGGATTCCTGAAGGAGAAGAGAAAAGTCCTAAAAACACTGATGTTCAACTTCAAGACATCATGGTGGAGAATTTCCCAAGCATTGTAAGAGACACAGAAATTCAGATAGTAGATAGTTTCAGAACCCCAGCATGACTCAATCCAAACTAAGCATCTCCTAGATCCTTTGTAATTACCTTTACCAAAGTCAATAAATGAGAAAATCCTGTAAGCAGCCAGGCATAATAAAAGTCTTACCTACAAAGGCAAAAATAATCACAGATCTTTTAGCTGATCTCTTTTTAAGCCAAAAGAGACTGATCATTGGCCTTTAATCTTCTTAAACAAAACAACTTTTAGGCCAGGATCCTGTATCCCACTAAACTTAATTTCATTTGTGATGGAGAAATCAAATATTTTACTGATATGAAAATGTTGAGGAAATTTTCCCTGCCTATACGAGCTCTACAGGAAGTACTCAGAGCCATTCTTCATAGTGACCAGCACCATGGGGCACCACAAAAATAAACACATTCAGTAACTAAAGAGAAAAGCCTAGCTTCCACATGGTGCAAGGAATAAAACTAAGCTCTGGACAGCTATAAAACAAGAGGACAAAAACTTCACCATACCTATCCATTCTCCTAATAAATGTGAATGGCTTAAATTCCCCAGTAAAGAAGCATAGGTTGGTTGACTGGATATAAAAGCTTAAACTCAGTGTTTGTTGTCTGCAAGAAACACACCTAACCTCTAAGGATAAAATAAGACTCAGGGTATAGAAATGGAAAATAATAATCCAGGAAAATGGAAATCAGAAAAAATCAGGGGTTGCAATTTTATTTGAAAACAATTGCATTTAATCAACAAAAATAAGGAAAGATAAAGATGGACACTACATACTTGTCAAGGAAAGTACACAGCTTGAAGAGATTTCAATCATTAACATTTCTGCACCCAACCTAAATGCTCCTAGATACAGAAAAGGAACCCTAAATGATCTGAACAATATGATATTTTCTAGCTCCATAGTAGTTGGAGATTTTAATGCCCCTCTAACAGTACTCAACAGATCATCTAAGCAGAAACTAAACACAACACTAGAACAAATGGACTTAAGAGACATATACAAAAATATTTCATCCTAACAAACCTAAGTACACATTCCTCTCATTAGCCCATGATCATACCTTAGGACACAAATCTAACCTCAACAAATTCAAAAGAATAGAAATTATTCCTTGTATCTTCTTGGATCATCATGGAATAAGAGTTAAACTCAACACCATCAATAGAAGTCTTCACACTCAAAGTCATGGAAATTAAATAACCTTATGCTGAATGACAGCTAGGTTAAGGACAATATTAAGAAGGAAATTCTTAATTTCTTAAATAAAATGATAAGGAAGCCACAAGCTATCAAAACTCTTGGAATACTTCAAAGGCACTCTGAAGGGGAAAATTTATAGCATTAGATGCCATCATCAAGAAAACAGAAAGAGAGCAAGTCAACAACCTAATGGGCCGTCTAAAGTGACTGGAAAAGGAAGAATAATCCAAGCCCAAACCTAGAAGAAAAAAGAAGTAACCAAACCAGAGCAGAATTAAAACCAAGAACAAAAGAATCATTTGAAAGATCAGTGAAACAAAAAGTTGGTTCTTTGAAAACATTAATAAAATCAATAAACCCTTAACCAGACTAACCACAAATAGAAAAGTAAGATCGCTAATAACTTTAAACAAAAACTAAAACCAGGATATAACAGTTATCAAAGAAATGCAAAGATCCTCAATGATGACTACAAAAATACTCTATGACCAGAAATTTGAAAATATAGAGGAAATGGACCAATACCTGGAATCACACTACCTTCCTAAACTCAACCAGAAAGAATTAGAAATTTTGAATAGACCTATATCAAGCAATGAAATTGCATCAACAATACACAATCTTTCAAGTAAGAAAAGTTCTGGACCACATGGTTTCACACCATAATTCTACCAAACCTTCAAAGAGGAACTAGTACCTATATTTTGTAACCTATTCCAAAACATAGAGAATAAAGGCATTCTCCCCCAACACGTTCTATGAAGCAAACATTCCCCTGATTCCAAAACCAGAAAAGTATCCAACAAACAAAAAAAAACTATATGCCAATATCATTAATGAATATTGCTGCAAAATTTTTCAATAAGATCCTAGCAGACAGGATACAGCTACACATTAAAAAATATATACATCATGATGAAATGGGTTTTATCCCAGGGATGAGAAGTTGCTTCAACATACATAAATCCATAAACGTAATTCACCACATAAATAAAATAAAAAACAAAGACCATATGATTCTCTCAATTGATGCAAAAAAGGCTTCTGACAAAATCCAGCATCCTTTTCTGACAAGAACTCTTAAGAAAATAGGCATAGGTGGCACACTTCTAAAACGGATAGAGGCCCTCTACAACAAACCTACAGCCAACATCATATTGAATGGAATAAAACTAAAAGCACTTCCATTTAGAACTGGATCCAGACACCACTGCTAATCAGCGTTGTGCTGGAAGTTCTAGTTAATGCAATCAGGCAAGAAAAGGCATATTCAAAAGCATATTCAAACAGGGACAGAAGAGGTCAAACTCTCACTCATTGCAGGTGACATGATCTTATAGATCTTATACCTTAAAAATCCTAGGGACTTGGCTCGGTACTTGTAGCTCAAGTGGTTAGGGCACCAGCCACATACACCAGAGGTGGTGCATTCAAGCCCACCCTTGACCAGCCAAACAGCAAGGACAACTACAGCCAAAAAATAGCCAGGCATTGTGGCAGGCACATATAGTCCCAGCTACTTGAGAGGCAGAGGCAGGAAAATCATTTAAGCCCAAAGAGTTTGAGGTTGCTGTGAGCTGTGACACTCTACAGAGGGTGACACAGTGAGATTCTGTCAAAAAAAAAATCCCAAGGACTCAATTACAAAGCTCTTATAAGTGATCAAGAAATATAGTAATATCTCAGGCTACAAAATTCATGTCCACAAATCAGTGGTCTTCATATATGCCAATAACAATCAAGCTGAGAATAAAATCAAAGACAAAATACCTTTTACAGTAGCTCCAAAAAAGTGAAATACCTGGGAATGTATCTTAAAAAAGATGTGAAGGATATCCATAAAGAGAACTATGAAACCCCGAGAAAAGAAATAGCAGATATTAACAAATGGAAGAACATATCATGCTCACGGCTGGGAAGAATCAACATCATTAAACTGTCCATAGTGCCCAAAACAATCTACAGACTGAATGCAATCCCCATCAAAGCACCAAAAACATACTTTGAAGAACTTGAAAAAATAATACTTTGTTTCATATGGAACCAGAAAAAAAAATAGCCAGTGCAATTTGTAGAAATAAAAACAATTCTGGAGGCATAGTGTTATGAGACTTTAGATTATGCTACAAATCTATAATGATCAAAACAGCATGGTACTAGCACAAAAATAAAGATATAGATCTACAGAATAGAATAGAGATGAACCCAGCCGCATATCGCCATCTGATCTTTGATAAACCAAACAAAAGCATGCACTGGAGAAAAGAATCCCTATTTAATAAAGTGTGCTGGGAGAACTGGTTAGTCACATGTAGAAGACTGATATTGGACCCATATCTCTCACCATTCACAAAAATTGACTGTCACTAGATAAAATATTTAAATTTAAGACACAAAACAATAAAAATTCTAGAAGAGAGTATGGGGCAAATGCTTTACAAAATTGTCCTACAGGAAGATTTTATGAGGAAGATTCTCCCTGGACCCATGGTATTACTACAGCAATACCAAAAACAAATAAATGGGATGTGATCAAGTTAAAAAGCTTCTGCGCAGGTAGTGGTACCACAAAGAGCAGATGGCCTTTAGAAAGGGAGAAATGGGAGGATTTGGGGAAGATGGCCAACTGATAGCAACCCTCAGCAGAGGCTCCTGACCAGAGGGAGAAAAACAGGATGGAATCAGACTCTATGAAGCCAAAGGTGGGGAGCTGAGCCAAGAAAGAAGTTCAGTAAGCTGTAACTCTAGGGAAGAGTATTCAAAAAAATAAATTACAGGTACAAAGTCTATCAACTAGAGGATGGGGGCCCCCCTCCCCCAAGCAGGAGACCCACCATGGGCTATCTGCAACCAAGCAGAGAACAAAAAAACCTCTCATTTTACCTTGCTGGAGGGAGCTGCTAAGCACCAGGTATCTTTCTTCAGGGAGATCCCACTTACTAACCTAGACACTGCCTGCCAGGCATAAAATTGAACAGATATTTTCCCCCACAAGTCCCAACTCCCAAGCCACCCTTCCTCCCTAGTATGGCGGTCTGAAGTTCTGCCCCCTTCAGTGTTTGGTCTTTTCCTGAGATATCTGGGCATAGTGTGGACTACCAACCATCAGGATGGAACCTGTGACTAACAGAGAAGAAAGAGGGTTTGGGAAGAAAGAGACACTTGGCAGGAGGAGGAGCAGTCCCCTCATTATGATTATGCCCAGCCAGTGGTGGTGTTGACCCTCAGTTTGGGCTGTGTCTGGTGGGATGGGGTGCAGAACCCCCGGCTCTGATGGCACCAACAGCAGGAGAATGGCTGCCCTGTGTGACTGAGTTCTGAAGGCAGGGCTGGTTCCCAGTCCCTGCCAAGCCTGTGAGCAGAGGCTTGCCAGGCATAGACTGAGACCTGAGAGCAAGGGCATGGTCCCCTGACTACAACAGAACTCTTGAGCAGAGGCTTGCTGAGTGTGGACTAAAACCTGAGGGCAAGGGCGTGGTCCCCTGTCTCCAGCTGGGCTGGTGAGCAGAAGTTTACCAGGTGAGGACTGAGACCTGTGGGTGGGGTGTGGTTCCCTGACACCAAAAAAGCTAGCAAACAGAGACTTGATAGGCATCGAATGAAACTGGCAGGTGGGCATGTGGTCCCCTGAGTCCAAATGGTCTGGCAAGCAGAGGCTTGCTGAATGTGGACTGAGACCGGTGAGCAGGGGCATGGTCCCCGGCTCCAACTGGAACTGTAAACAGAGAAAAGGACTATAGTGTGGACTCAGTGCCGGTGGGGGTGTGGATCCCTGGCTTCAATTACACTGTTGGAGACCCTAGAATCCTTCTCGGTTGCACAGGGTTTGCACTGTCTGAGAGAATTTAATTGGAACTCATGTCTGGGGCTGTCCACCCTGGGACATTCTGAGGTTGACTATCAAAGTTCTGTAGTGGAAAAGAACTGAAGGGTGGGGGCTGGGTGCCACAGCTGTTTGTATATCTTCACAGCCAAGATTTAAACTCAATATCATGGCTTCTTAGGATAGGGTAGAGTTTGGCTGGTATCAAAATGAGCTAGACTGTGCTATCTCAACAAGTAGGTCTTCAGAGACTCCAGCAAAAACTCCAAAAGGGGCCTTTGTAAGGTTGTAGGAGGTAAGCCAGTTACAAAGCCTAGAGCTTTGGTAAGGGGCTATCTCTACTACCTGGGAACCCCAATTCATTCTCACCCTACCAGTTCTAATAACCAAATGATGGAAA
>CAUYQV010178598.1:0-14714 GCA_963574575.1 Galagoides demidoff
CGGTGTCGGGTGGTGAGAGGGCGGGAGGGTGGGAGAGAGGGACGGACGGTGGGAGTGAGGGAGGGAGGAAGACAGAGAGGGAGGGAGAGAGGAAGAGAGGGAGGGAAGGAGGGAGAGAGGGAAGGAAGGAGGGAGAGAGGAAGAGAGGGAGGGAAGGAGGGAGAGAGGGAAGGAAGGAGGGAGAGAGGAAGAGAGGGAGGGAAGGAGGGAGGGAAGGAGAGAGAGAGGGAGGGAGGGAGGAAGACAGGGAGGGAGAGAGAGAAGAAGAGAGGGAGGGAGGGGCCAATGGAATTTTGCTCCCGGTCCTTTCTTCAGGGTTCTGGTCCAGGTGCGCCCATTTTCAGGTCCTCCTCTGGCTAGTGACGTCTCTGATCCCAGGGCTGTGATTGTCCTGTCCAGAGCTGAGTTCCCTGGGAGATACACTGGGGGTTGGGGTGCTGAGGATTCTGCGGTGGGGCCACAGTGCACAATGCTGCTGCCGGGCACAGGCTGGGCTGGACGTTTCTCTCACTGGGCACTCGGCCTCCTCTGCTTCCTGTGCCAACATCCACTTAATGTCTCATGGTGCAGAGGGAAGGGGCTTCCCAGAAGCAGACACAGGGAGGTCTGCCGGCCAGGAGGAGCACAGCCCACTCCGGGCACTGGGGCGGCCCTAGCTGGGCCTTCCATGTTCTCTTCCCGCCTCCTCATAAGCAGGCTGACGCCTCAGCTCCGTGTCTGGGTGTTGTCAAGCCGGGAGGGGAAATTGAGGATGAGTGGGGAGTGGAAACTCAGCAGGAACCTGAAGACAGGGTGTGGAGCGGGGTCTTGCTGCAAAGTGACTGTGGAGCCCAGCCTCACGCCCTCCTCACCCCATGGTGAACCCAAAGTCAGCTTATGAAGTTGCTGCTGGGGGGACTGGATCCTACGGGTGCCCTCTCGTGAGGCTGCCTAGAAAAGGCTTGCTCAAATCTGTTAATTTGTGGCAGCCTTGTGCTGTCCTTTCAAAGGAGGGAGCAGCTGGAGAGTATCTGACATCCATACCCCGTAATTCAGCCACCACCTACCCACCCACTCATCTGTCTGCCCATCAGCCCCCAAATCCAGCCGCTCCCCGGCCACTGTCCTCTCAGACATCGGTCTATCCTCACACCCATGAATCCACCCACTGCTATCCACCCATCCTTCCATGCCCCTTTAGGGCCAGGTGCTTCTCTGGGCAGAGGTGGACCCAGGCTGAAAGCAGGGCGAGTCTTCCCTCGTGGTGGGGCTTGAGCCACGAGTGGAGGGATGCTGGGAGTCAGTGGGGTGGGGAGGACAGGGGCTGAGGCAGAGCAGATGCAGGGGCTGTAGACAGGGCAGAGTGAGGGGAGACCGGGGGCCTGGCAGATCGCCAACCCGTGTCCCTGTCCCATCTATAAGCAGCCCCAGCAGCCGGGCACTGAGGCCTCCAGGTCCCTGCAGGCGGCCTCCCTCCCTCGCTCCCCTCCCTGTGGCAGCCTTTGTTGGGCTCTGGCAGAAATTAATTGGATTTGCAGCTCTGTTCCCAAGGGGATTTGTGGCCCCAAATAGGGATGTTAGAATAAAAGTAGCCAAGATTTTACAGGCAGCGAGGTGGTTCTGCTGAGTTTAATGTTCCTGTTTTATCTCCACTCGGGCAGGCAGGTGAGGGAGACAGTGAGGGGGTTGGACAAGACACAGGGCGGGAAACCCAAGAACATCCAATATGCAGATCAGATTGTTTAAAAAGAGATGAGACATTTTAAAATTACTAGCATGTCTTGTGTTAGCTGGCACCAAGTTTCTGTTAGGAGACAAGACAGGGGAATAGTTACAGTGATGGGGCCCTTAGGCTGTAGCGGGGTCATTTTCCAGGGCAGTAGAGAGTGGCCTGGGTGCGGATGATGCTACAAGCCGTAAATGGCAGCTGTTCTCTGGGCCCTGCTGGGTGTGGAACATTCTTCCATCCTACAGTCACCCTTCCAGCAACCTAGGAGAAGCTATGTGGCAGGTACTGTGGCCTCCATCTGAGGACCAAGTCTGGTGAGGAAGTGGGGCCTGTGTTAAGACTGACTGCCCTGGGCTGCAAAGATGGGAGTGGGCCTGTTGAGTAGCAGTGTCTGCCTGGATGTAGGAATAGCACACGGTGGTGCCAGTGTGGTGCCACCCAGCGCTAGAGTGGATTCAGATGATTTGGCAGGGTGGGTTTTAGAGGGGAAGTCCTCGAGCGGCTGTGCTGTACCTGCTGATACGACCCAGGGCCAGATGGGACAGCCCATTTCCTGAACTGTCATCCACACCCGTGGTAGAATTTACATAAGATTGCCACGTCCTTGCACCATTTCAGTGTGCAGTGTGGAGGGAGTTTTATACCTTCTTCCCCCCTCTGCATTCTGCACCTAAAAGCACGTCAGTGCCTCGACACAGGGTCACTTTATATACAAGGTGCTGCTTTAAGGTACAAGTGGGTTTTTAGATGTTTGATTTATTGGACACATTGTAATGGCAAATATGAGGTTTGATTAGATTTTTCTTTATTATGGAAGTAACATTGCTCACTGATGAACACTTGGGAAAAGGACAAATGAATGATGAGATGGGACAGAGATGGTTCAACCTGCGGGGTGGGGGCAGGGCTGGTCCTGGCTGTGGCATTTGGTGCAGGGAGGGAGGGAGCTGCCACCTCTGGGACCAGCGCCTTAGCCTTCCCCCTCCTGTCCATCCAGTGTGCTCTTAATGCCCTGTCTGTGTGCTTTTAAAGCCTTCTGTGGTCACTGTGTGTCAACGGTCCCTTCAGCCTGTGACTTCTCAGGCTGCACTCTGACAGCTCTGTGGGGTCTGGGTCAGCTTCAGGCTCTGCGTATCATAAGAGGAAGTGGCTTCCTGGAGGGGTTTCCTGGCTGTGACCTATCAGCGAGGGTATCCTGGTGGCCTCAACTCTGTCTGCGACCCAAGGATGCACACCCTTCACCTCAGTGGGTGATGCTGTCATGGCAACAGGTGGACAAAGGGGAATGTGGCAGGGAGAGGAGGTCATGTCGGGCCATGCTGCCCCTGTGGACACAGGCTGCTGCCAGGAGTCAGACCTAAGGCTCAGGGTTCCTTCAGGTCTGTGACAGAGACAAGCAGGACCCAAGCCTCCAGCTCCATCCCAGGGGCTCTCCAGCCACACTTCCCCATGGAGCACAGCCCTGAGCCTCACTGGAGGGGGCTGCTGGGCAGCCGCCTCCTTCCTCACTGAGCTGCCAAGCTGAGCAAATGTCAGCCTGACCGCAGGCGAGTAGGAAATCCCAGCTGGCAGCTGGGCCTGGGGCAGCCCCCAGCTGGGGTCTCCTGCCAGATCCTAAGTGACAGGTTTCCCTGGCTGCAGGGTGGGGTTTGGTTTAATTAAAGGGATCGTCTCTGTCTCATCTAGAGATGAGTTGCTTGTGGCCCACAGCATTTGGACCAGCTGGCAGCCCCCTAACCCCTGGCGTTTGTTCCCTGCCCCCTCCCCCAGGCTGGCCAGCGGCACTGGCCTTTGCAGGGAGGCCTGTCCACTCAGGGCCTCACTCATCTTTGTGCAGAGGACAGGTGCCGGGCGATGCTTCCCTTGCCCTTCTAGGTTCTTGGGCTGGTTTACAGATTAACAGGAGGAAAACAATTTCAGTTACGCACATGTGCATGGAAGTGCAACAAGATGTGACTCACGGAAGGGGCCACGTTGAAGTTTATATCACGTATATGGAGTCTAGGGCCACTGTGAGCTGCAGAAAGGCTTGGGGGCTCAGGGCTTCTGGAGCGTGGGGAGACAGACGGGGGGAGGGGAGGAGCACCCCATGGTCCTGCCTCCTGCTCCCAAGGCTCCCTTCCTAGGGTAGGGGCAGGTCCTGCCAGCCCCCACCTCTGCGTCCCAGAAGCCACCTTTCCAGAGGGAACCCTCTCCTGCCTCCTCCCCTGTGGTGGCTGGAGCTGGTGGTCTTCGAGCATGCCACACCGAGCGCTGTCCTGGGAGACCCTCCTCCTTGAACCCAGAGTCCCCCTGACCTGTGAGCAAAGTGGAAGGTGAAAGCAGAGTTGTCAGCAGGAAGAAGCTTTCTGCTTCCCTGGATCTCCCCACCCGGCACCTCCACCTGCCTCCCTCAAGGGAGTGACGACAGCCCGTCTGCTCCCAGCAGGGCCACGTGGGGCCCCGGGTGGCGCCCAGCTGGCTTGGCAGTGCTGTGGAACGCACTCACCTCCTTCTCCCTGGCAGTGCTGTGGAACCCGCTCACCTCCCTCTCATCTTCTCCCACAGGCCTTTTCCCTCAGAGGAGACCACGGAGAATGACGATGACGTCTACCGCAGCCTGGAGGAGCTGGCCGAGTGAGTGGAGGGGGTGCAGGGAAGAAAGGAGGGGGAGAAGTTCCTTGTGAGTGTCAGGGGAGTCAGGAGAAAACTCAGGGTCCACACTGGAATTAGCACTGGCCCTTGGCCATCCCTACCCCGGCGCTTCTGTGCCACTCGCTTGGTGTGGTCTCTGGTGCATGAGGGGATGGTGCTTCTTAAAGACCTCAGAGAGGCCAGTTCTTTACGATAGGTACCTTTTGGAAAGCTGCCCACCGTCTGGTAGTGGGAGTGGTTGTGGCCCGATAGGTACCTTTTGGAAAGCTGCCCACCGTCTGGTAGTAGGAGTGGTTGTGGCCTGTTGGCCCTGGCTGGCTCCTCCCTCTGGGAAGATCTCACAGGTATGGGGGCCGTCCCAGCCACTTGCATGGAGTATTGGGGCTGTGTTGGCCAGACCTGGAGCTGGCGTTTCCAGAAGCAGAGACCTCAGAGCATGGCCTGAAGCAGAGGAGTCTGGGGTCTGGCTGTCTTGTGGCCTGGTTGGGTCCCAGGTAGGTCCCTGCTGCTATCCATGTGTCCTTTCTTCCTCTCACTGAGAGGATTTCCCCTGTCCAGCATACGCTGGCCAGGCCTGGCCTGTGGTGTCAGCTATGGCCAGGGTGGGGTCTCGTGGCCCTTTGCTGGGAGCCAAGAGAGGGGTGTCACCTCCCCGCAGATGAGGGATGCGGCCTGAGGTGGGTGGGTTGCCCGCTGTCCTGCAGGGCTCTGGGTGCCTCAGGCATCTGTGTCTTTGTCCCAAGGTAAACTGCACATTCTTCTGGGAAGACTCCTGCTGTATTTCGTTCCCATCATCTTAGAATTCAGGCTGAGAATAAGAATCTTGATACGGCTAAGCCCAAGAGCGTTTACTGAGCACCTGGTGTTAGAGGCACCTGCCCAGCATGCCTGCCTCTTCACTCACACACTCACACCCAGGGCTGCTTCTGGGGCTGGAAAGTGCTTCCTGCGAGGTCTTCGTCTATGTGAACAGTCCAAGGCACCCAGAAATCAGCCTTTCAGCAATGTGCCAGTCACCCAGGCTAATGCAGTTCTGAGAGAAGGTTCTCGTCAGCTGACTAGGGGGCTGCCAGCCACCGGTCTTCCTGAAACTGGGCTGGCTGTGGGTCTATCCACTGGTAGGAACCCCAGAGTCCTCAGGACAGCTGGCCAACCATGTGGGTTAGAGGGTTAGGAACAGTGGAAGAGGGGAGACAGATCCAAGGCCTGGAGCACCCCCAGATGCCACCACCACCAGTCCCAGGAACTAGAGAGAGACTGAGAAAATCTCACAAAAGGCTCCAGTGTTTCCCCCTCCCCCCTGGTGTACGGGGCTCAGAAAGCTCGGGGGTCTGGCTGTGGCACAGCTGGAGGGAGGTCCCTCGGGGGGGGGGGGCCCAGCCCTTGGCCACGTCTGTAGCCACCTTGCGCCCCCAGCTCAGGGTGGGAGCTGCCTCCTTCCCTCCCTCCCAGCTATTGTATCTGCCTGGTTTAGGCCTAGTTATCTCCTACTCTGGAAGCCTCTTGTGCACCTGCCTGGGCTGGTACCCCACAGTAAGTTCACCCCCATTTGGCCTTTGGGTCATCTAAGGAGTGCACCATGATTAGAGTGAAATGTCTCCCACAGACCAGATGGTCAGTCCCCGTGTCTTCTTTGTGTCCCACCTGTACCTTGTCCCACACCTTGTGTCAGCACCCAGGTGACAGGGTGACCCCAGGCAGTGGCTCTCTCCCACGTTTGTGGGGTCTGGCACCGCCCAGACTTCATTCATCTCGTGGTCTCCCGGCCTCCATACTCACTCTGTAAGGTCTGTCTGTGTCTGTCCTTGTTACAAAGATAAGGAGACCAAGGCCCAGAGAGGAGACAGCCCGACACTCGTCTCAGTGGTCAGTGGCACAGTGGGATTGTACCCCAAACCTGCTTCCCTTAGATTCCGGGGAGCCCAGGCCAGTGTTGGGGGCCAACCTTCAGACCTGCTATTTCTGCTCAATCATTAACCTGAGCTGGGGCTCTGCGCCCTCTGCAAACATCCCTCTGTGGTCAGCACAGGCTGAGGGCTCTGAGAAGAAGCCAGGGCCTGGCACAAGGTGCCTCTGGGGTGCTGAGTGGGGGATGTTCCTTGCACTGCTGTCCACACTCCGGCACCCCAGGCCATCTCCAAGCTGTGAGGGCTCCACGTGGAGTCAGCAAGGGCGTAGGGCCCCGTGTCCCCTCTTTCCCTGCCCATCCTGGTGGTGACCAGTCTCTTGAACTGAAACACAGGGTGGAACGGCTGTCACACAGTGGGGTCTGGCAGGCGTGTGGCTTTGCACAGCCCAGTGAGGTCATCCCCTGGCAGTAGCGTGAGCCTCCCTAATCCAGGGAGTTCCTGTGGCCGCAGTTACTATACACATAGATCATAAATCATGGGGAGGGGAATGGATTTGAATTGTTAACATGCAGTTTGGTCCCTGTGGCTCCAGTTTAGTAAATTTTTCATGCTTTTCCCCTTCTCCTTTCACTGAAAAGCTGGCTTTCCTGCCTTCCTGCCTCTGTGGACTTGGTGTGGATATTCGACCATTATAGCAATTTATAGAATCAGACAGGAAGGCTGTTTCTTACCCAGGCTCTACCTGGAAAGAGAATTGAGAATTTTCAAGCCTTGAGCTGGGGAAATGGCCCAGACTGGCAGGCAGGGCAGGGTGGGGGAGGGGACTTTGCAAAGGGACACTGGTTCTTTCCTTTAGGCCGTGGCTGATGTCAGGCATAGGGTCACCTCTATGTCTGAGAGATGGCACCGGCCATCCTGACCCCAGACACAGCTGCTGTTATGGGAAGTCCCGGAGGTAGCTGTCCCCAGGGACGCTGTATGGTGTAGACCAGTGAGGAGCCCCGAGTGTGGGGCCTCATGCCTGCTTTCATTCATTTGTTTAGTGGCTAGTCATTTTTCACTCTGCCCTCAGCCAGTTAGTTACTAAGCACTTTTTGTGAGTCGAGCCTGGAGCCAGGACCTGGAGGTGTGGGGTGAAGGAGACTCCTCCTTGTGCCTCCCAAGACACATGCTCCCTGGGGAGAGAACAGCAGGCACAGGTCATCCCTGGCATCTTGGTGAGGGAGGGCTGGGGTCCCTGTGTGGGACCCTGTCTAGATATGCCTCAGGGGGCCCATTCACAGCCACCAGTGCCACACCAGCTGCTCATTGAGGGTTCAGAGATCTACCTGGCTTCTCCTTCACTCCCTCCAGAGGGCCGTGCCCAGCCGGTCCCGGGATCCTGCCCAGCCATGCCCTGCTCCCAGGGCAGCCAGTGAGCGCCATAGTGGACCTGGACCAGCGGAGCACTGTGCCTCTGTGTGTCTCTGGCACGCCGTGCACCTCTCTGTGATGCAGTGTTGGGGGTCTGATGGTGATGCTGAGGGGAGCAGAGGGACCCACAGGGTGCCCAGTGAGCATACCAGGGCCCTAGGTGATGGCACGGTGGTCACTGCCTCTTGTTCAACCAAGAACATGACTTGACTTTGCAGGTGCCAAATAGCCTTGGCTGTGCTGCCCAGTAGAAATCAGACATGAGACACCCACATGACTAAATTTCCCAGTAGCTTCATCAAAAAATAAAAATAGGCCGTCACAGTGGCTCATCCTGCTGTCCCAACACCTTGGGAGTCCAAGCCGTGACCATTGATTGAGGCCAGGGGTTTGGGCTGCAGTGAGTGTGATTGCATCACTGTTCTCCAGCCTGGGCGCCAGTGAGGCTCTGTCTCTAAGGAAATGATATAAGAAACAGATGAAATTAATTTTAAGAATGTATTTTATTTAACCCAGTGCACCCAAGCTATAATCTAGCTCGACCTGTGGTCGGCATCCCAGCCTGCTGTGAGACAGCACCTCCTGAGTTCCCTGTCTGGGTGTATCAGTCACACTGTGTGCAGCCCAGGTCAATTTCTGGGGCAGGACCTCTGCAGCCATGCGTGGCCTGTGGCATGGACTCAGGTCCAGAATGTTTCCCAGGAGCTGGAGCGAGTCCCCCTGTGGGGAGAAATAACTCCAGATGAAAGCCGTGTGCTCGAGGGTGCTAAGCTTGCTGTGGAGAGGCCTGAATAATGTATAATCAAATAATAAGAACAGCTGGTTGAAAAATTAACACAAAATATTGCCACTTAAAAATGCTCTATGAAGCAAAATAAGCCTAAAAAGGAGAAGCTTCTTTTTAAATTGCTCTAATAATCAGTATCCTGAATTTGCATAATGGCCATTCCCTGGCAGCGCTGTGTGGCGCCGTCATGACTGCCCGACTTGGCAGCCCAGGGTTAGGTGCTGAGTTAGGGCTCGTGGTCCCGGGCCAGGCAGCAGGCTTGCTCACGGAAGCATGACATGTATGCCTTGGCTGGCCATGGGAGCAGGTGGGGCTGGCAGAATGCCACTCAGAAAGCAAGGAAGGCCTCTCAGAGGTGGCGGCTGCTGGGTTTAGGCACCTGAGGAGGTGCGTACTGATGCCCAGGGGAGGAGCAGCTGTGCAAAGGCGGAGTTGGGCGTCGCTCCCCACTTTCTGCCGCCAATGCTGGGGCCTGGTGGGGTCTGGCCTTGCCTCGTGACCTTCTCTTTCCTCCCAGGGCCTCTGCTGCCCAGCCGCTACCCATGGGTTGTTCCCAGTGTACAGACCAGTGCTTCACGGGAGCAAAGACAGTGTCCACAGCCAGCTTGCTGGGGCAGTCAGGTGCTGTCAGAGCCTCAGACTCCCATCGCTGAAGTGGAAGCGTCCAACCCGATCATCTGTGGGTCTCTCCAAGCGTGAAGATGCTGCAGTTTTGTGACCGAGGGGCCTGCTTTGCTTAGTGCTGGTTCCACTCTGTTCAGAGCAAAAGTGATTTTCAGGCTTAAACAAAGGTGGTGGTGACGTGGCAGGACGCATAGTTTATCCTGGAGTGTATGGCTCTACTGCCTTGTAAAATGACTTGGCTCCTTTAAACATGTCATGTTACCCTCATTGGGATAGTTTTTTAAGGTTCGTAAGATGTAGAGGGAGTTCCTGGGGTAAATGTGTTTGGCTGCCTTCCTTCTCCCAGGTGAGGACGCTGGGGGTGCCCGTGTTGGGGCAACTTGGGCAGTGGAACCTGGGCAGTGAGGCCACACTGAGCTATGCCCTTTGTCAGCAGGAGATGCAGGGCGAAGAGCAGGTCTCTTCCCCAAACCCTTTCCCTGAGAAAGATTGTTTAACAACATCTCCTGAGTTCACACACGCTCAGCATGGGGAGATCCACGCACATGGGAGACACCATGTCTGGAGCCTGGGCTGGGAGAAGCCATGTGTGGGGACTTCTTATGTTCATACCAAAGAGGAGAGGCTGGCAGGAGGGAGGGCAGGGGCTCTGGACAGCCCTCAGTGCTTGGCTTGGTGCTGCAAAGCCGCCCCCTTGCTCTGTGGTCCTGCTGCTCGAGGGCCCAGCTCTGGGTTTCTCAAGGGAAGTGACAGCTAGGAACAGAAAGCCCTCTGCTGCCCCATGGTCCTTCTTCGACAAGGACTCCTGTGGCTGGACCACTGGCACTGTGTGCCAGGGAGCTGGTGCCTCCTGCTTCCAGCAAACACTGTTAGACGTGTGCTTGTCCCGGCTTTGGGCTTCTCGTGGCAAGAAGTGGCTTGCTCAACACTGTCAAGGGCCTCCAGGTCCCCCACTGTACACCGTGAGGCCTGGCCGAATGGAAGGAATGAAGCCAGTGTCCACAGAGGCCGCCTCTGCCGAACGCTTCTGGCTGCACCATGCCGATTCCCCAAGGCCTGGAGCCTCCTCCCCCAACAGAAAGAAGATGGGGCTCCGACAGGTGACACCGCTCAGGGTCACACAGCACTAGGGCAGAGCTGCAGTTTGGCCCAAGTCTGTCCCTTAGAAGGCCATGGCCTAACCACTGCTCCTGACCCCGGGAACAGTCGGCAGACGTCACTCTCAGTGGCAGGGCAGGTGCAGAGCAGGCTCCCGTCACCCCTCTGCCCTGGCTGAGTACTCACGTGTGTGCTGGTTGGCAGATACAGAGGGGATGTCCCTGTGCACATCTAGTGACACTTGGGCCCTTCATTCTCTGGTCTCATTCAGCACACACTGCAGGGGAGGGGCCCACATGGAAGGGAGTTTTGAGGACCTGCATGTTCATCTCTCCAGAAGCGTGTAGGCAGCAGCAGGGCCTGGGCAGAGGAGAGCGTCTCATCAGGTGTGGTGAGGGCCTCTCCGCATCGCTCCTGCTGTTCTTCTGGTGCCCCATGAAAATGAAGACTTGGCCTCGTGACGTTATTTTTCTTATATTCAGCATAGACCTGACGCACAGTGGCACTTAAGAAATACTGCTTAAACATACTGGACTTTATTGTAAAGCTCAGGTCACGTACATAACATCTGCATTGACTCCCCAACTCCTATTTATCCTACAAAACCCAGCCCAGAGCACCTTCTCCAAGAAGCAATCCTAGCACTCTCTGAGTAGAGGCTGAATAAGGTGCACTCTGCCAGACACAGCAGCCTGTGAGGACCATCAGGGCTTCACTCTCTTCCTGCCTTTGGTTTTTATCCCTGGATGGCACTTAGGGCTACCCCTAAGGGCACACCACAGAGAGGCCAGATAACTTGACCCAGGCTGGTCCACTGTGTAAGAGGAAGTGCCCTGAGGGTGATGAGGTCTTGAGAGTGTTCACAGTTCTAGGACTAACGGGTCCGAGCAAGGGTTCCGTGTACTCCTCACTAGTCCCCTCTGCCCCGGTGTGCCTGGGCTGGGCGCCTCACATCAGCCCTCTCCACAACTCCAGGTGGGAGCTCCAACCCCCATTTTGCATTTGGGCACATTAAGCCTCAGAGAGGCTTTGCTAGAGGCCACACAGCAAGCTTCACATTGCAGAAGGGGAATGGGAACCCTGGGTCTGACCCTTGTGACCCAGTCCTGGGTTCTACTCTGTTTTGGCTCCTTATGTTTTTAGATGGTGAGAGGCTTAGATGCTTAGAAGGAATCCTGGGAAAGAGGGAGTTGTGGCTGGGAGGGCGCAGGGTCCTCTGCGGCTGTGTCCCCAAATGGCTTTGTGACCTGGTTTGTCTACCTGTAGGGAAGCACGGCTTCCCCCATGGGTCGAGGTTGGGGCCTGCCAGGGACACATGGGAAGGGCCTGTCTACCCATCTGTCCACGTAGGGCTGAGGATGCCCCCTGTGTGTGCCACCCTACACCAACCCCTGGAGATGGACGAGTGTGTGTCCAACTTGGTCTTCTAGTAACAAGTTCTGGCGGCTGGTACCCTGCTTGCCAGCGTCAGCCTGGGGCCAGAGCAGCATGGCTAGCCTGTCAGCAGCAATGTTTTATGTCCACCATAAACACAGGCTGGCCAGAGGCAAAAAGCAGAGTCTGTACATCTTTCTTTGATTCTCGGCAGCAGGGGAGCAATGGCCTTCCCGTACAGCTGCCTTTTTCTGTAACAAAATCAGGCGGGTAGGCAAGGCTGCTGGGTCCAGCTGTGGGACCACTGAGGAGAATGCGGTGATGGTTTTGTGTTGTCTCTGAGGGCAGCAGATGTGCCCGGGGCCCTCCTGGAAGATTGCAGGCTATTGTGAGGACAAAGATAATTGCTGGGATTTAGCATCTGTCAGTATAGCTGACCTCCGGCAAGCAGCAGGAGGGAAAGGATGAGTGGAGAGGGAAGGAGGGTGTCTTGTGCAGGGATCGGGTGGGGAGCTGAGGGAGCAGGGCTTTGCCTGTGCTGCCTGGCCTGGCCACAGAGGCCTGTCTGCCTCTAGGGGGTCCACATGGCGGCCTTGGTCTGAGATTTGTCCATCACACCCAACTTTGTCATGTGCAACTGGGCAGAGGACAGTTTTGGAGTCCTGAAAAGGCCACACAACTCAATGCTGACCAGATCCGCACTGGCCCTCCTGGCTTCTAACTTCTTGGGCTTCTGTGTTTCAAACCTCTGTTACTTGTAGTGTCGGCCACATTTGCTGATTGAGCACGGCTGGTGCTGACCGTCTCCTCCCTCTCGCCCTCCAGGATGGGCCACGTTCCCTCTTCCTGCGCACCTGCGGCCTGCTAGCTGGCTGTGCTCATCACTGACACTGTGGCTGACCTTGCAACCATCCCTTTGTAGATGGGGAAACCGAGGCTCAGGTTCTTCAGCCCCGAGTCACTGAGTTAGAACTGGGGAGGCTGTGATCCAGCTTGAGTTTGCAGCTGCCTCCCTTCCAGGGAGCCACAGGAGACCACCAAGTTCTCCCAGCAGGAGAGCCATCATGCCTCACCCGTTCTGAAGGTGCTTGGGACCCCAACTCTGGGGGCCAGCTCCAGTGTGGAGGGACGTGGAGCCTCTGATAGAATTGTACAGAGGCATTTTCAGATGTGGCGGTGCCCCAGGGTGCTTTTTAGGGACTATGGGGTGGGGGCAAGCTGGGGGTGGGTCTGTAGGAAGGTGCCCCAGCCTGGCCTCCCCGTGGATTGTGTGGAGGGACTGGGACTGACTCTGCCCCATGTGCTGGGTCTCGATGGGTGCCCATAAAGCTCCTGTCTCCTGAGGAAGCAGAGGCCAGGACCCTCCTACCATAGCACCCACCTCCCACGTCACTGCCCTGCTCTCCCACGAGACTTCAGACCCCTCCGTGGGCCTCATTATGCACCCTCTCCCACCCAGCACCTGCCGGCACCCCCTTTGTCCCTGGCTGCTTTTGACACAGCGAATCTGTTTTCCCACATGACTAAGACATGTAGTGTGTCCCCTTTCTGTTCAAGAAACTTGACTTTGGAGATGCCTCTATTGCTGAGAAGCAAGATCACCATGGGGTTTCCACGTCAGTGCTGGGCACGGGGAGGGAGCTGAGGAGCCAGAGTTTGTCACCTGCCAGTGTGGCACCAGAGTAGCACCTGCCTTGAGATTATGCTCCTCACCACAGGGACATCTTGGCACCAGGACAGGGGCACGGCTGCTGCCCTGCCGTCTCCCTGTCTGGGCTGAGAGGTCCTTGGGACAGATGATTTTTGTCATCTCTGTATCCCAAGGACCCAACAAGTTTCTGGTATGGAATTGGTCTTAGGATAAATATTGATTAAACCAGTTGAATCTGATTTGTTTTTTATCTTAGTTATTAACTTATTAATATTTATTTTACAAATATGTTCAATTTTATTTTTGTAGTTCTGTTTTCATTTTTAAAAGCCACATCTTTGCTGTTCCTTTCATTCCCACCCCCCCTGTAATTTGGAGCACACGTGTAGTGAGCTGTCAGCTCCGCTGGTGCGTGATTGTAAGCGATGCTCACGAACCTGCATTTCTCAGTGTGGACTGGCCTGAATTGATGTGGTGGGGAGGGGCCTTTTCACAGCTGGAGGTGCTATCCCAGCAGAGTTTGACCACTGGTGCTCGTGGCTCAGGGACGCAAGGACGTCCCAGGTGGATGATCTTCCCTTCAGTGTCCACGGGCTGGGGTCACAGAGAGAAAGAGGGGTCTGTGTGTTTGATGTTTCTGTCCCCAGATTCCAAGGCACAGCTCAACCATTTATGTGTCTGGAGGCTGGTTTTCAGCCAAGGTGGTCTGATGAGTGGGAAGGGGTGAGCGGCAGGCCTGAGAGTGGTCATCTCCTTGGTCACAGACTTGAGAAAGACGAGCAAGCTCAGAAGGTGGGAGTGAACATCTGTTGGGGTGACCCTGGGGGTGTCTCCAGCCTCTCAGTTCTGTGTTGGGGTGACCCCGGGGATATCAGTCCTGTGGTCTTGTCCCGCCTGCGAGCACAGTGGTGGGCAAGGCCGAGTCATCCTGCCTGTTCTCTGGAGGTGCTTATGCAGGGCGGGGTCTGGCTAGCTGCTTGCTCACAGGTCATTTCCCTCTCAGGTTACACTGGTGCAAATGGAGTTGTTTTAAAGATTACAAAGAACACATGAGGAGGTCTGACTTTGAACTGTCATAGCACAGTATGGCCAGACTGATTTTCTTGCAGTGAGTAATTACAACAACTGGAAAAAGTATATAGAACATACCTGAAGGTGCTCAAGAGCAGTGAAGGCCCTGAAGGGTCTCCCCTGAGGGACAGACTTGGGTGGGGGTGAGGGGTTTC
The DNA here is from genome assembly GCA_963574575.1 of Galagoides demidoff. Lineage (NCBI taxonomy): Eukaryota > Metazoa > Chordata > Mammalia > Primates > Galagidae > Galagoides > Galagoides demidoff. The sequence continues at coordinate 14,366 of CAUYQV010178598.1, forward strand.
AGAGCTGGTGGCCTTTTGCTTGGGGGCATGCCCACTCTCTACAGAAGCTGAGGTGTCCCAGGATAGACCGTATGGCCTGTGGAGCAGTAGAAGGTTAGGAGGGAAATGCTGCAGCCAGCGGGGCCCCACCCCTGTGCACAATCCACCTGAACTCCGGGCTGCGGGGGCCCCGACCCCTGTGCACGATCCACCTGAACTCCTGGCTGCGGGGCCCCGACCCGTGTGCACGATCCACCTGAACTCCTGGCTGCAGGGCCCCGACCCCTGTGCACGATCCACCTGAACTCCTGGCTGCGGGGCCCCGACCCGTGTACACGATCCACTTGAACTCCTGGCTGCGGGGCCCCGA